>CAUYRH010005418.1:0-22929 GCA_963574655.1 Perodicticus potto
GGCTGGCCTGTGGCGCCCGGATGCTCTAAGAACGTTTCCACTGTTTCTGGAGGACACACGCAGTGGGATTCAGAATTCCTGGAGAATTGCCTTTGTGAGAAGCTGGAAATATTTCTTTAAATTCCTTCTCTTACTTTTTCAAAGAAACATCAAGAAACCATGAACATTAGTAATGAAGAGTTTGACTGCCACTTGCTTGATGAAAGTTTTACTGCCAAGGACACTCTGGATCAAAAAATCACTGAAATTTCCTCTTCTGATAATAAGGATGCCTTCTATGTAGCAGACCTTGGAGATGTTCTGAAGAAACACTGAAGATGGCTAAAAGCTCTTCCCCATGTCACTCCCTTTTATATAGTCAAATGTAATGACAGTAGAGCCATTGTGAAGACCCTCACTGCCATTGGGACAGGATTTGACTGTGCTAGCAAGACTGAAATATAATTGGTGCCAAGTCTCAGGGTGCCTCCAGAGAGGATTATCTATGCAAATCCTTGTAAACAAGTGTTTCAAATTATGTACGCTGCCAATAATGGGGTCCAGATGATGACTTTCAACAGTGAAGTCGAGTTGATGAAAGTCGCCAGAGCACATCCAAAGGCCAAGTTGGTTTTGCACATTGCCACTGATGATTCCAAAGCAGTCTGTCAACTCAGTGTTAAATTTGGTGCCACACTCAAAACCAGCAGACTTCTTTTGGAACGGGCAGAAGAGCTAAATATTAATGTCAGCTTCCACGTAGGAAGTGGCTGTACTGGTCCTGAGACCTTCATGCAGGCAATCTCTGATGCCCGCTATGTCTTTGACATGGGAGCTAAGGTTGGTTTCAGCATGTACCTACTTGATATTGGTAGTGGCTTTCCTGAATCTGAGGATGTGAAGCTTAAATTTTAAGAGATCACTGGTATAATCAACCCAACATTGGATAAGTACTTTCCATCAGACTCTGGAGTGACAATCATAGCTGAGCCAGGCAGATATTATGTTGCATCAGCCTTCACACTTGTAGTTAATATCATTGCCAAAAAAATTGTATTAAAGGAACAGATAGGCTCTGATAATGAAGATGAGTCCAGTGAACAAACCTTTATGTATTACATCAATGATGGAGTATATGGATCATTTTAATTGCATCCTTTATGATCATGCTCATGTAAAGCCTCTTCTGCAAAAGAAGCCTAAACCAGATAAGTATTATTCACCCAGCATATGGGGACCAACATGAGATGGCCTTGACCGGATGGTTGAGCACTGTGACCTGCCAGAAATACATGTAGGCGACTGACTGGATGCTCTTTGAAAATATGGGTACTTACACTGTAGCTGCTTCTTCTACTTTCAATGGATTCCAGAGGCCAACACTCCACTATGTGATGTTAGAACTGACATGGTAACTCGTGCAGCAAATCCAGAACCCCGACTACCTACCCGAAGTAGAAGAGCAGGATGTTGGCACTCTGGCTGTGTCTTGTGCTTGGGAAAGTGGAATGAAACATCACCCAACAACTTCTGCTTCAGCTAGTATTAATGAGTAGATATCATTCTATAGCTGTCAACTGCGAGTTTAGCTTGCATTAAGGGATTTTGGAGGGACCATTTAACTTAATTATTGCTAGTTTTGAAATGTCTTTGAAAGAGTAGGGTTGGCACAGATGCAGCAATATATAAGATTAGGATATGGGGTCACACTTATTTGTGTTCCAATGGAAACTGTTTCAATATTTGTTTTATATATATTTTTATTCACTTTTTAGACATGCTATGAAAGAGCACCCCTCCGCTGCTCAGCAAGCATTTGTAGCTTGTACAGGGGCAGAATGGGCCAAAAGCTTAGTGTTGTGACCTGTTTTAAGAATAAAGTACCTTGAAATAAAAAAAAAGAAAATATGGATACAATTTACCAAATGGAACTGGCTAACCTGCAGAATTGTGACTCTCTGAAAGACGCATTCAAGTCAAGCAGCCTTCCTAATTTCTATGCATCTCTTCCCTCTGAGACATATCCTAATCTCAGGAACCATGCACTCAAAATGGCAACCATCTTTGGCAGCACTTATGTCTATGAACAGACATTTTCCAGAATGAAACATCTGAAATCTCCAACCAAATCTAGACTAACTGAAGCACACTTGCATCACTTGTAACGACTAGCAGTGACAAATATGGAACCGGACATTGACCATCTCATTAGCCAAAAGCAGGCCCATAGTTACCATTGAAATACTGATAAGTTTGCTGATTTAACTTTATTTGTTCTTCATTTTAAATATTGTATTTGTTCTCGTTTTGTTTTTTTACTTCAAAATAAAATATGTGCAGTGTGCGTAGGAATTTGTTCATAGTTGTTTTTTTTTTAAACTATAGTCCAGCCCACCAATGGTCTGAGGGACAGTGAACTGGCCCCCTGTTTAAAAAGTTTGAGGACCCCTGGTCTACAAAGTCTATCCTTGGCTTTCCTAATTTTAATGTTACTATGAAGACAATTATAGCACCCCCACATCTTGTGCATATGCTGTAATATCTCTACATCTTAGAGATTTTCTGTTTTTTTCTTCCAATTTTTTAAATCCAGGTATAATTTAGAGTCAGTGTCACCCTTTTCTAAGCAGAGTTCTGCAAGTTTTGACAGTCACAGAACCATTTTAAGGGTACAGAATAGTCTACTCTAAATTCCTTGTGCTCTGATAGAACAAAATCCTTTCTCTCCCCTAGGCAACCACAGATCCAAATCTACAGTCTTGCCTTTTCCAAAATGTCATATCATTGGTGTCACACAATGTATAGCCTCTTGCATCTGCCTCCTAACACTTAACAGTGCATTTTGCATATCCTCATGTTTGTTATTGCATAGAACAGTTGTTGGTTCATATTATTCAGCTAAGAAGAATCTTCTGGCTGAATAATATTCCATTAAATGGATGGACCAGTGTATTCATCTGTTCACCAGTTGAACGTCATTTTGTTGGTTTCTATTTTGGTGATTATGAACAAATCTATTGTAAACATTTCTGTGCATGTTTCTGTGTGGACATGTTTTCATTTCTCCCAAGGGTAAGTAGATAAACTCAAACCATGTTTCCTATTCTCACATTCAATAAAACACTCAATACTGGAGAATAAATCTGTGACCAATGCAAGGAGTGAAGTTTCCCCACCAATGATCAGTGGACACCACCCAGGTATATCCCATTCAATTCTGATACTATCTACCTGGAGATAGCATCATATCCCACAAGTTGAAGCCTTTGCCCCCAAGACTGGCACCTCCCCCCCCATGGATACTAGTCAGAAGTCTGGGCCTTGGGAACTTCTACCTGACTAGCTTCAAGCTGGGGTTCTCACAAACCCACTCTTTGGGATTGATTAATTTGCTGAAGAGCCTCACAGAACTTAGGGAGACATGTTTACCAGTTGTTTGTGAAGGACACAAACATACCAAGTATACTGATTGAGCTTAGTGAAACAGCTAATCTCTGTAACCCCAGCTACTGGTGAGGCTAAAGTAGGGAGGATAGTTTGAGGTCAGTAGTTTGAGACCAGTGTGAGCAATATATCAAGGCTTGTATCTCTAAACATTAAAAAAAAAAAAATCAGCTAGGTGTGATTGTTTATGGGTGTAGTCCAAGCTGAAGTGGGAAAATCATTTGAGCTTGAGGCTTCAGGGAGCTATGATTGTGCCACTGGACTCCAGCCCGGAGTGAGACCCAGAGTGAGGGGTGAGTAAGACAGAGTGAGACCCTGTCTCTGAAAACAAACAACAAAGGGTATAAATAAAGATATGCATAAAGCATGGAAGGGCTCAATCTCTTTCTCAGCACACTACCTTCCAGGAACCTAAGCTTATTCAACTATCTGGAAACTCCAAACTCATTGTTTTTATGGATGCTTCATTACATATGCATGATTGAAGGATGATGAATCATCTTGAAATGTGATTAGACAAAAAGGATATGATCTAAACCCATCAAGGACTGTTCAGATTCTTCTTGACCTCTCTGTGTAATATTCCTTCCTTGAGGGTATGGGGCAGGTCCCTCTCTGGCTGGTAAAGAGATTTTACTTACTGTAACAAGGGCTGTGGGAGTTATGAGCTAGGAACTGGATGAAAACAATATGCATGTATATGTACAATACCACAAGAAACTGCCCAACTGTTTAAGTGGCTGCCCCATTTTTACATTCTCACCAGGCACATAGAGTTCAGAATGGTATTTTTAAATTTCAGGCATTCTAATGAGTATGAAGGAGTATTTTATTGCGGTTTTAATTAGCAATTCTATAACAATCAATGATATCAAGCATCTTTTAATGCCTTCTTTTTCTCTTTGCCATTTCTGTGTCTTTGGTGATGTGTCTGTTCAAATCCTTTGCCCTTTTTTGAGTTTTTTTCTTTTTAATTTTGAGAACTCTTTCTATATTATGGATGCTAGCTCTTTATGGTGCCTTCCAAATATTTCCTTTCAGTTTGTGGCTTGTCTTTTCATCCTATTAGTATCATCTGAGGAGTACAAATTGTTGATTTTGTTGAATTCCCTTTTACCAGTTTCTGCATTGGTAGCTTATGCTTTGGGGTCTTATTGAAGCTATCTCTGCCTAATCCAAGATCACAAAGATTTCCTCCTATATCTTCTTGTATTAATTTTATAGTTTAGTTTTACACTTAAGTCTATCATCCACTTTAAGTTATTTTTTGTGTATGGCAATTTTTAATTGTTACAACACCATTTATCTAAATGACTTTCCTTTCTCCCACTGCAGTCTATTGTCATCTCTGTCAAAACCCAACTGATTAAACGATACACAAGCATGATGTATGACTTCTATTCTTTACTATTGTTTTGTTCTTATGCAAGTTGGTAAAATTGCTATAGCTTTTGCTAAGTCCTGAAATCAAGTAGTGTGAGATCTTCCACTGTTCTTTTCCAAAATGTATTAGTGTCTTCTAGTTCCTTTCCCTTTCCATAGAAATTAGAATTTCTAAGTTTAGAATTAGCTTGCAATTTTCTAGCAAAACTGCTGTGATTTTGATTGTATTAAATCTATGAATCAGGCATAGAGAGATGTAGGGTAAGAAGACCAACCTACTTAAGCCACACAAACGCAAGCCTTTAATGGGTTAAAATGGCTTCTGCTAATGCAGACGCAAGAAAGCTGGGCCCCCCTGAGCATACACAGAGGCTGTTTGTCTGGTGGTAGAAGTCCATAAAAACAGTGACTCTGAAAGTATGCTTCCATTAAGCCCAGGAGCTTAGGGGCTGTCAACCCCACCCCTGGTGATATGGATCAGAGGTTGACATATGTTTTGCACATGTTGTCTTAGGGGCCTAAAGATCTCTGCTCTGTGGAGAAACAAAGTCATAAATACATTTTAGGTTAACTAAGTGTGTGCTTGAGGGGTTTCATTTCCCCTAGTTCCCCTGCAGCTCTTTGTGATCTTTATTTAGATACTTTGTTCAAAAGCTGATGCATGTCTGAGAAGAATGTAAAAGCAGAAGGTATTGTGTTGATTTGTAGACTGAATGTTTCTCCACAAGTTAATTTTAGATAGAAGAAGTTAGGTAATGGTAAAAAGCTATAGATCATAGATTAAGTGTGTACGTGACCACCAGTGTATATAGGGTGGTCCAAAATAAAGATGATTTGCTACACCATCTTGAGTTATATAGTCCATTTCTTGCATCTATTAATAGTTACAGGAGCAAGCTTGCACCTGAGGCAAAGCTGCTGCTGTTTCCTCACATCTTCCTTCCTGCAAAAGGAGACATCCCTATCAATAGCATAGTCTTTCAATCTATGAACATAGTACTTCTCCATTTATGTAGATTCTCTTGGGTTTCTTTGAACACTGTTTTGTTGTTTCCAGAGTATAGAATTGCACATGTTTTATTTGGTTTATACCTAAGTACTTAGTGTTTTTAGTGTTAATGTACATGGTACTCTTTAAAATTTCAATCTCCAAATTGTTCATTGCTACTTCATTGCTAGACACATATATTTTTTAAATATTAACCTCATAGCCTCTATACTTGCTATATTAACACAGCTCTCAAGAGAAACAAAACCAATGGGATGTGTGTATAGATTGTTTATAAGATATTGGCTCATGGGTGATTTTGAAAGATCTCAGGATCCAATGTCTACAACCTGGAGAGTAAGAAAGGAGGCTGTAATTTACTCTGAGTCTGAGGCCTGAGACCATGGGTGCCAATGGTGTCTGAGGTACCCCGTGTTGAGGGGAGGAGAAGATAAGATGCCCCAGTTCAGCCAGATATCCAGGAAACAAAAGCGGTGAATTTCTCCTTTCTCTTTTTGTTCTGTTTAGGCCCTAAAGGGATTGGGATGTGCCCATCTACATTGAGGAGGGAGAATGATCTAGTGAGTTCATCAATTCAAATGCTGATCTCAGTAAACACACTCACAGACACACCCAGAAATGTTTAGGCACACCACACTGTGACAAGACAAGTTGACACAAAGTTGATCACACTTACTAAACTTACTAGTTTTATTTTTCTGGGACCTTGACTGTGATGTTGAATAGGAACAGTGTCTATACATTGTAATATTCTTACTCTTCATAAGTTTGGGGTTTTTTGTTTTTTTGTTGTTGTTGTTTGTTTTTTAGTTATAATAAAGGCAGTGTTCCATGTACTTCTTGGTTTTTCCTAGGTTTGGGATGAAAATTGTTTTTCCTGATGAGCAAGTTGATATGCTCTTTCTAAGAAACTAACAAACACTGAAAAGTATCCAAAAAAACAGTCACCTGTTAACTACCAAGTCAGAGATAATCACCAGCAAACCTTTTGGTGGTTCCCTATGTTCTGTGACTGTGTATGTCTACCCTTTGACAAAATTTCTTTTTTTTTTTTTAATTTTTTACATATACATGTGTTTATTAGGTTTACTTTCTCTTCATTATTATTATTACTATTACTTTCTTTGCATTATTATTATTAGTTTAATATTTTGATGCAACAATCGTCTGATTTCTTTTCTGAATATATTTATCTTCATTCTTTATGAGGTTTTTGTTTCTAGTCCTTATCTTAAACATTGTTATTGTTATTAAATTTTAAGCCTTTTTAATTCTGTGAAGGCAAATAGTGGAAACCTAAACCTAAAAAACCTTTGACAAAATTTCTTTGTCCTATGTATATGAGATAAAATTTCACAATTTCATTCTTTAAGTCTCTCCCTTGCCTCAAAGGAAGAGCAGTTACCAAAAACATAGACTACATCAGGGTCTAAAGGCAAGGTGTCTTGTCCTCTGAATATCATGTATTCCCATAGCAGCTTCCTGAATTGGATAAGACAAAACCTGCTGAGAAAATATCTGATGAAAGTGCAAAGAAACTCAGGCTGTACCAGAAAAGTAAATGTACTAAGCAGCCCTTATCCTCAGCTAGTGGCAAGCATGGTGGTAAATTTTGTTTTCATATATGCTAAGTTATAACTCCCTCTTTCTGGAAAAGGTCAGAAGAGCTAGGCAAAGAGTTTGTGTGTAAAGACAGATTGGGGGCATATGGGAAAGTGAGGGGATGGATGGGAGGCCTGGGGGAGACCCTTCCTTCCTGTGTAGTCCCAGAGTACAGCCACATTGCCATTATGGCTCTCCCTTTTGGCATTAGTTTCTTTTCTATGTGACTATTTCCCCACTGGTGCTCTAAGAGAAGTAGTCTCAGAGAGGGTGGAAGGCCTTATCCTCCCATCTCTTATCACGTTGGGTTGTCTGCCTTATCCCCTGTGCTTGTAGCATGATGGTCTCCCCTGACCCCATCTTCTAGAAGATAGTGATATGAAAATATTTTAGTTTTTCTAATTGTGACTGCAACTTTCATTCATTATTTTTAAATGGCAAATGAAGACCAGGTTGGGAGATCTCACTCATGACATGCCCACTCCAACAATTACTGTTAGCATTTTTGGTGTTCTATGTTAGTCATCATCATCACTCTAGAAGTCTGGAAAAGCCCCTCTCAACCTGATACTTTACTCTGGCTCTTTGTGTAAATCCTCGCATGCTCACCACCATAGCAACCATGGGCAGCTCTTCTTTTGCATGAGGCTCTATTTGTTTCCAGGTCATCCATTTCCCCAACTACATGGCTATTCATGTTTAGTTCCCATTATGACAGAAGGTATCATATATACCATCTGTAGATGATCAAAGTACTCTGGAGCCCTTGTGTAATTGTGGCACCCTATGCATCAATACCTATTTTAGGCAGTGTAAGTCAGCATTTAATGGTTTTTAATACAGTCTAAAAGAGGATGGTAACTCCCAGAAAAGATGAATAGTCTCACAGCTGCAAGAGAAAGAAGTTAAGAGCATGGGAGACTTAGCATGTGGCATTCTTAGCATCTTTTAAACCATCAGAAAGGCCTATTTATACCACTTTTTTGCTGTTGCTCTAGAGAATGTCTCTTTTCTAGTTATACTTTAAAAATAGATTCAAACTGATGGATGGAAGATTTATCAGCTTTCTGTTTCTGAAGAAATTGGGTTTTTGTGATATTATTCCCAAAAGTTGCCTGTTGCCTGGCTTAAATGTAGAGTATCTCACTGTGCTAATTTGGGGGGATTCTTGTCCGGACAGCAGATAGCAGGGGGATCAGAAAACATCACCTACAGTCCACATTTCTGGAAGGACATGAGATGGCCCCACCTGACCTGGCTCTCTCTACTATTAAGGGTAAATTGTTTGTTTTACCACCTATTTTACTAGTTGGGAATTGCAACAGATTTCAGCAGGCCCCCAAAGTACAGAAGCTCTTTGACATATGATGGGACCCACATTCCAAAAAATTTATCATAAGTTTAAAATAACACAAGTCAAATGTATTTAATGACTCCTTAAGGGCATTGTAAAGTTGAAAAATGTTTTGGTTCTTGTTTTGTTTTGTTTTGTTTTAAGAAAGTCTCACTCTATCACCCTGGGTAAAGTGCCATGGTGTAGACAGCTCCCAGTTAACAGAAATGACAGGCATGCACCACTATGCCTGACTATTTTTAGTAGAGATGGGGTCCCACTCTTGCTCAGGTTAGTCTCAAACTCCTGAGCTCAAGCAGTTCACCTGCATCAGTCTCCCAGAGTGCTAGGATTACAAGTGTGAGCCACCATGCCTGGCCTAATCATTTTTTTTTTTTTGAGATAGTCTCCTTCTGTGACTCTGGGTAGAGTGCCGTGGTGTCATCATATCTCACAGAAACCTCATTCTCTTGGACTCAAACAATACTTTTGCCTCAGCTTCTCTAGCAGCTGGTACTACAGGCACTCACCCCAATGCCCAGCTAGTTTTTCCATTTTTAGTAGAGATAGGGTCTTGCTCTTTTTCAGGGTGGTCTTGAACTCCTGAGCTCAAGCAAACAATAAACCTCAGCCTCCCAGAGTGCTAGGATTACAGGATTGAGCCACTGTGCTTAGCCAAGTTGAATAATCTTAAATTGAGTCATTGTCAGTACAGATACTCCTCAATTTATGATGAGATTACATCCCAATAAACCCATTGCAAAGCCAAAACATCATAAATGAGAGACCATTTGAATGTACTTCTCACTGTTAAAATGTTCTTTTTTATCTTAGATGAAATAATGGTGGGACAATTAGAAAAGAAAACCAAGTCAAGAAAACATGCTCATATGGAAACATGTCCAGTAAGTATCTAAGATGAAAGAGTTTTCATTAACAGGCTGCATATATCTGATTCAGTTGCTGCCCTCTGCCATGTATCACCCAAGGACTCCTAGAGCAAACAAGACAGTCGTGCCCCTTAGGATAAAAATTAAGACCACAAATGGGTTCGGTGTCTGTGGCTCAAGCGGCTAAGGTGCCAACCACGTACACCTGAGCTGGTAGATTCAAATCCAGCCCGGGCCTGCCAAACAACAATGATGGCTGCAACCAAAAAATGGCCGGGCGTTATGGCGGGTGCCTGTAGTCCCAGCTACTTGGGAGGCAGAGGCAGGAGACTCGCTTGAGCCCAGGAATTGGAGGTTGCTATGAGCTGTGATGCCACAGCACTCTACCCAGGGCAACAACTTGTGGCTCTGTCTCAAAAAAAAAAAAGACCACAAATGTTCTTATCGCTTTTAGAGTTTGTTTCTCCAAGGACACATACACTAGTAGACACTAACAAGGGTCATCTAAAGCTGGATTGGTGCCCCCACAGCTGGTGTGCTAGAGAAGATGGGCAAGGCCCTGCCCCTGCTAGGAGGACAGCTGGGCTGTGGTCTCAGTACACATGGACAGGGGACTGAGTTCTGGTCCTGGCACAGCACCGAGTCCATGGGTGCCCTCAGCTAGTCTTTGACTGCTGGCTGCTGCAGACTTCCTATTCCTTCTCACAGAGGGCTTGAAAAGATTAAAGTGAGAAAATAGGCACCAGATCCACTTACAGTAGAGAATTCCCAAATTATCTCATTGGACATAGAAAATACATACACGTCATGGTTCTCATGTGCTGGGGGTTCAGGGGAACTGGGTTTACACCAGTTCTTTGGAATCTCAAAGGGTCCTTTTCTTTTTCTTAAGGATTTGTGCAAACAAATGGAAATGATGAAGTCACAGATGCTACTATTTACACTGCTGTCAGAAAAGGTGAAGCAGTTCCTTGATCATGTCTAATGTGGATGAAAGGGTAGACTTGATTAACCACAGGGAGGGAGTTCCCTTCAGCCTGAGCCTTCCTTTCTCATTGAACAGATGGAGAAGGGTCTTGCTCAATTTGAACAAGAGGCAGAAAATAAATTATTAGTGTTGGCCAAAGAAAGGGAGAAGTGGGAGAAGAAATCCCATGAGCTAAAGCACAGACTTATTCTCTGTCAGAAGAAGTGGGAGCTGGAAGATGTCTTTGATGCCCAGGTCAGTTCTGAGCAACGTCTTAAGACCAGGGGCTCTAAGCTGAGCATTCCAGTGGGGCTGTCTCCCCATCATTTCAGGGAGCCCTTGTAATAGAATTTCCCCGCTCACCCACTCTTAACCTTTGCTCAGCTTTTAGGACCATGCACACTCTTGTCCAGGTATTGATATATGATAGTTTCTCAGAGAATGAAGTTATAGTGTAAAGTGCCAATCAGCAATTGGGACCTGTGCCCTCAATAGACTTGTGGAAAAATATTCCGTGAGGACCTACTGGTGATATGCAGGGACAGGATGATGTACTCTGGGTGGACTGTCCTGGGAAGTCAGAGTGCCAATGGAACATTAGTCTTAGAGCCATGTGGTCAGTGCTGGAACAACAGTGTCCACTTGCAGCGGGGGAGGACACAGAACAAACCCTAGGAACCCAGAAAGAACTGTCCAGGAGAATGGGCCCCCTCACCCAGAGTGTGAGTTTCCAGAGTTTGCTATAACAATGCACCACAGTTCATTCTCTCTGATTCAGGAGGCTGAAAGTCCAAAATCAAGGCATCACTAGGGTTGGTTCTGATAGCTGTGAGGGGTGATCTGTACCAGGTCCCTCTCCTTAGCTTGTGGGTGGGAGTTTTCTCCCTGCATCTCTTCACATGTCTTCCCTGTGTACCTGTGTTCAAATTTCACCTCAGGACATCAGTAGTATTAGATTAGTGCCTACCTTAATGACTTCATTTTAACTTGATGACCCTATAAAGACCCTGTCTCAAAATAAGGGCACAACCCAAAGTACTGGGAGTTGAGACACCAGAAATTTTGAACCAAGCATAGTAGCTCAAGCCTGTAATCCTAGCACTCTGGGAAACTCAGGCAGGTGGATTGCTCAGGAGTTTGAGACCAGCCTGAGCAAAAGTGAGACCCGATTTCTACTAAAGATAGAAAAAAACAGCTGCACATTGGGGGTGGGCATGTGTAGTCCCAGGTACCAGAGAGACTAAGGCAAGAGAATTGTCTAAGCCCAAGAGTTTGAGGTTGCTGTGAGCTACGGTAGCACAGCACTAAGAGAAAAAAAGAAGAAATGAATTTGGAGGGACGTGGCTCAAACTGTAAGATCCAGCAGATTTATGTGAGTATCCCAGAAGCCAGGCCCGGTCTGGAGCTGAGTACAGGATCCTCGACCTTATGGCTCACAGTGGAAGGAAAAGAAACAACACTGAAGTGAAACAAATACAGTTGACCCCTAGACAACATGAGTTTGAACTGCATGAGTGCATTTATGCATAGATTGTATTCAATAAATACATTGTAAAATTCATTAGAGATTTATGGCAATTCAAAAAAACACAAATGAACCAAAAAATTAAGAGAAATTTAGATATGTCATGAATACATACAATAAATGTAGATGATAGTCTACTACTATGCTAATCAACTGTTATAAGATTTCTGATCAACTATAGGTTATTAATGGCTAAATTTGGGGGGAGTTAAAAGTTATACACTGGCAGGCATGGTGGTTCACACCAATAATCCTATCACTTTGGGAGGCTGAAGCAGGAGAATTGTTTGAGGCCAGGATTTCAAGACCAGCCTGAGGAAGAACACCCATCTGCACAAAAATTAGAAAAAATTAGCTGGGTATGATAGTGCATGCCTATAGTCCCAGCTACTCACATGGCCAAGGCAGGATAGCTTGATTTGAGGAGTGTGAGGTTGCAGCGAGCTATGATTATGCCATTACATTCTGCCCCAGGTGCCAGAGTAAGTTCCTGTCTCTAAAGCAAAGTCATATGCCCATTTTTTTACGGCTGGGATTGGGGACTTGGCAGCCCTAAGCCCTTATTTGTTCAGGCATCAACTGTATATTTTCACAAACCTCCATGAAGACCCAGATAACATGTATGGGGAGAAGGTGGGCCATGCTGATATGGCCTTGTGGAAGGCATGCATTTAAATGGAGTTCTCCAAGGCAGGAGGGCCCAGCCTTCATGGGTCCATTGTGATCCCATTGGAGAGCCCACACCTAGAACACACTGGAAGGCATATACATGTCCATGGTGAGAACCTGGGACACCCTGCTGTCTGCTGGGCTGTTGGTAGGAAGATAGAATGCACAGACTCCCTGTACCCTCAGAAGCTTCCTGAGCTCTGACCCCCTTAGGCCTCAGAAAAGGGCCAGAACTGTATCTTAACCTTGTACAAGCTGTTAAACTTTGGTCTGGTGACTGCAGGGTCTTCAGGCCCCTTCTGTCCTGCTTGCAGATTGCAATACTCAGCCTCTTCAAGGACATGACCACACACTTTAAGGAACAATACAAGACATTTTCCATGGCCCTAGATACCACCCAACATGAGCTCCCCATGAGATCAGTCAACATGGGAAGAGACAAGCAGCAGTATTTGGGTAGGACATTGGGCATCCAGCAGCACGGTGCAGCCTACAGGGTGAGGAGCACATGTCAGTGCTTCCTGCAGACCTAATGTCATTATGAAAAGTATCTGGTCCCCCAGAGGTGGCAGAGGACACTGGGGGCTGGTAAGGCTGTGGTTCCTTAAAGGTCTAGTCCTGAGTGAGTAACTACTGGGATTTGATCCCACGGCTGAGGGATTCACAGTGATTTCCTGTCCTGCCAGAAGGTTTTCTTGTAGGGTTAGCCTGTAGTCCCCTGGGCCTGAAGATGTGCTTCAGAGGCTGGCAGGAGCTACAATACCACCAACCCTACCCTGCTTGCCTTCTCAGCTGAGCAGGAAGGTCCCCCTTGTGCATACTTTTTCCCACCTAATCCTCCACTGGAAGACTTTGATGAGAGTAAAAACTGTTATGTCTCTTCTTACAGCTCTCGTTATATCAAGCGTCTTCCAAGGCCAGAGTTTGGTTTCTGAGAAGAGCTCTCATGGACTATCTGAAGATGTTTGCTTGAGGCTGCTATAGAAGAGCATTGCTGTCTAAAATTCAGAGGTGGACTCCGCTGCAGAGCTTTCCACCCACAACTCATGAGGTAGAATAAAAATACAGTCCAAGATCGCAAAGGGTTTTGCTTTATTGGCAGCTTCAGATAGAAATAATTCTTAGAAAAATACAGCTTTTTACAATATGACATGCTGTAGGCATAACATTGAACTTTGGAAAATGAGCCACCCTAACGACCTCATCTTACCTCAGTCACTCATATAGGAAAAAGTCACCCTTGTGGGTAGTGTCACAGTTCCAGGATAAGCACATTGCCTGTCGGCACGTTTCCTTTTAGTCTTTAATGCAGCATAACCTATTTAAACAGGCTTCTGTCAAGCCATACGTATCCTAGTTTACCACAAATTTCATGTGCATTTATCTTTGTTGGAAGTCATTATTGGAAGGGTATAATAGCGCATAATTCCTCAAATGGGTGAATACAATTTAGCTCTTCTCTTACTGGATTCTTGTCAGTGTCCGGGTTTCTGATTTTACAACAGCAGTAACTTCCACATCTGAAACTCCTGTTCCATCTCTAAGTTCCACAGGCAGTGGCCAGAAGCTGGGCTCAGGACTATGAATTTTCTATGACTGCCTGAATAATGACCACAGACTGGATAACTTAAAAGAAATTTATTTCCTCACAGTTTGGGAGGCCAGAAGTCTGAAATGAAGGTGTTCACAGGATTAGAACTAGAACTTATAGGAGAGAATTATCCTAGGCCTTGATTCTGGTATTGCCAACACCCATTGGCCAGTGGCTGCATCAGTGCAGTCTCTGCTTCTGTCTTCACATGGCCTTCTCCATTCACATCTCTTTATTTAATATTCCCCCTTAATAATACCTTGTAATACATCACTCATGACCCTTTTCCCCAAAGATACCCTTCAGGATGAATTGATGACCACTCAACAACTCCTGGGGGACCTTGCCATTGGAAAATCAGAAGAAAATGTGCAGGCATTGGATCTACTGAATGAACTTAAGGACCTCGCCCTGGAAAAGGACCTTGAGCTGAGAAGGTATCTCAGAAAATATTTTAAGAATAAGGTGCCACCCCATCTAGGAAGGATGTGACTATTGGCGGTTGTAATATTTGAGTGGCTCCAAGTTCTCCTTAGGACTTAGAAGCAGTTCAGTTCCCTGAGTGATCTGCTCTCCCCCAAGACATTGCATAACATGGGCAAAGCCAGCAGATATCATTGTCCTCCATGTTGGAAGTTCAGAATTGCAGGGAAAATATTTATTCAATTGTATGGCACAAGTGTCTTTTGCCACCTGTGAGCTCTACCATATCATCTCAGTTAAGTTAGAACAATCTAGTGAGTTGTTCAGTGACAAAGGTGTGGGTTCAGTTTTAGCCTTCTAGATGTGGTTAGCCAGTTCTTCTATTGCCATTTATTAAATATGGATTCTATTCTCCAATGTTTTTGTTCTCTTCATCAAAGATCAGATGGTGACATGAGACCAGTAACCTTCCTAAGTTCTCTGTTCTGTTCCGTAGATTTATATCTCTATTTCTGCCTGTATGCCAAACAGGATGATGCCTAGGTTCATGAGTAGGACCTCCCTGGAGAAGGAGGCCCAGTGTTTAGTGGCTCTCTCCCATGGGGTAAAATAACAGGTCTTTTCTTCACTGCTCACTTACAGACAGCCCATATCAAGCTTCTCACTTGGAGGAGGGGTCTCTTGTTATCTTGGCAATGGCTTTTGTGCCTGGAATTTGTTTTCTGGGAGTCACAGCTTGCCTCAGCAGACATGATATGCACTTGTATATCTTCTTTCTTAGATCAGCTCCCTGCCTTCAGCTTCACTGAGTCCATTCTGTTCAGAGTCTCTCCCTCTGGACAGGAGCCTCTGGTGAAAGCTGCCTCTACTCAGCCATCTTACCATGCCATAAGCTGTGGGCAGGAACAGTGGCACAGAGCAGCTGCATGCCAACCTGGCGAGGGTTCTGTGCATCCATTACCTTCACTTTTTATGAAACTGCTGTGGGAACCTCTGGGAAGGGGTGGCCATTGGAAAGTTGGTTGTTCCCACTCATGCCCCTGCATCTTCCAGAGCTCACAGCCCACCCCTTATTTCCTTGACTTCCTTATAGATTGTTTATTAGCTCTTTGTTGAATTGGTAACATGCAAGTATCTTCTTCTACTCTGAATGCTGGCTCTTTGCTTTGTTGATTATGTCTGTAGCTATGCAGAAACTTTTTAACTTGATCCGTTCCCATTTATTTTTGTTGTTGCTGCAGTTGCTTTTGGAGTTGTCTTCATAAATTCTTTCCCAAGACTGATATTAAGAGTTTTTCCCATGAGGGGAGGTGCCTGTGGCTCATCAAGTAGGGTGCCGGCCCCATATGCTGAAGGTGGCGGGTTCAAACCCAGCCTCGGCCAAACTGCAAAAACAGAAAAATAGCCGGTGTTGTGGCGGGCGCCTGTAGTCCCAGCTACTCGGGAGGCTGAGGCAAGAGAATCAGGAGTCTAAGCCTAAGCCCAGGAGTTGGAGGTTGCTGTGAGCTGTGTGACGCCACGGCACTCTACGGAGGGCGATAAAGTGAGACTCTGTCTCTCCAAAAAAAAAAAAAAAAGAGTTTTTCCCATGCTTTCTTCTAGAGTGCTTAGAGTTTCATGTCTTAACTCACCAAGGATAAAAGATTTAAATTTAACTGTTGACAGTTACAAGAGTAACAGTGACAGTTCCAGCCTTTTAGATGTGGATAACCAGTTATTCTATCACCATTTATTAAATATGGATTCTATTCTCCAATGTTTTGGTTTTCTTTATCAAAGATCAGATAGTGATATGAGACCAGTAACATTCCTAAGTTCTCTGTTCTGTTCCATAGATTTATATCTCTATTTCTAATGCCAATGCCATGCTACATGTGTGTAGTGTACCCTGAAGTCTGGTAACATGATGGCTCCTGATGGGTTCTTATTTTGTAGATTTCAATGGCTATTTGGGTTTTGTTTCCAGTTCCACATGAAACACAGAATTATTTCTTTAAGATTTCAATGTATGATGTTGGAATTTTGATGGAGATTGCATTAAATCTGTAGAGTGCTTTGAGTAGTGTAGACATTTTGGCAATATTATATCTTCCCAGCCATAAGCATGGTGTGTTCTTCCATCTATTAACATCCTCTGCTATTTCCTTTCTTGGTGTTCTATAGATCTCTTTGTAGAGATGCTTCACATCCTTTAAGTAAATTTCATGTATTTACTTTTTTGTGTGTGCGATTGCAAAAGGTATTGTATCTTTGATTCTCAACTTGATTGTTGTTGCTGTGTATGAAGGCTACTGATTTGTAGACACTAATTTTTATATCCCAAGATATTGCTATAGCTCTTGATCACTTCCAGGAGTGTTATGGTTGATCCCTTAGGATTTTCTGAGTATAATACCATATGGTCAACAAAGAGTGATAGTTTGGCCACCTCTTTGTCCATGTGGATATTCTTGATATCCCTCTCTTGCTTCGCTGCATTGGCTATGACTTTCGGCACTATGTTGAATAATAGTGGCAATAATGGACATGTCTGGTTCCAGTTTTAAGTGGAAGTGCTTTCAGGTTTGTCATAGATAGCATCTATCATTATAAGAAATGACTCATCTATGCCCGTTTTAAGTGTTCTTATTTAAAAAGGATGCTGAATCTTGTCAAATGCTTTTACTGTGTCTATTAAGAGGATCATGTGGTCTTTGTTTCTACTTTGGTTTATGTGGTGAATTACATTTATGGATTGGTGTATGTTTAACCAGTGTGACATAAAGCCCACCTGGTCATAATTTTTTATTTTATGATATGTAGATAAATTCTTTTTTTTTTTTGAGGAAATTTATTTCAGATTAATGTGAGGATACAAGCGATCATGTCAAAATATTTGATTTAGTTAGGTAGAGTTCATCTTGTAGTTATGTCCCACATACAAAAGATGTGCCCTTCCACCCCATGCCCATTCAGTAAAAGCACCCCAACTCCTCTCTCCCTTTTGCTAGAATTTTATTTACTGAGTGCTTTTGCATTGATATTCATTAATTTTTGTCTGTTGTTATCTTTTTTGTTGAGTCTTTTCCTGGTTTTGGTATTGGGGTGATATTTACTTCGTAGGAGTTGGGAGGGTTCCTTCTCAATATTTTAGGATAGATTCTGCAATATAGAATTCTGCTGTAAAACCATCTGGTCCGGGACTGATTGTGTTTTTTGTTGTTTGTTTTTTTCCTTTTTCGACTCTTTTATTGTTGCAATTTTGGTGCTTGATGTTGGTCTGTTCAAGAGTTATATTTCTTTCTGGCTGAGTCTAAGGAGGTAGTGTGGTTCCTGAAATTGGTCAACTTCCTTCATGTTTTCAAATTTCTGGGCATAGTTTTTTTGTAGTAATCAGTGATGATCTTTTGCATCTGTTTGGTATCTATTGTTCACTCTTTTTCATTTTTGTGTTTGTTAGAGATCTTTTCCTTCTAGTTAATCTGGCCAATTTCATTTATTTTTCCAACTTTTTGTTTCATTGATTTTTATGAATTGTTTTTCTTTTATTCTCAATTTCATTTACTTCTGATCTAAATTTTGGTTCTTTTCTAGTAGATTAAAGATTGGATTGCTGTTTTTTCAGTTCCTTAAGATGACTTATTAGATTGGTGTTTTGCACTCTTTCAGACTTCTGGATGTGGGCATTTAATGCAATAAATTTCTTTCTTAGGAATGCTTTTGTAGTATCTCAAGTTTTGATGGCTTATGCCTTCATTGTCATTTTGTTCAAAGAATCTAACGATGTTTTTTATTTCCTCTTTGACCCAGCTATTGTTCATTATAAGGTTGTTTAGTTTCTGTGACTTTGTGTGGGATGAAGGTTTTTTGTTGGAGTTGAGGTCTACTTTTATTCATTATGGTCCAAAAAGATACAAGGTATAAATTCTGTTTAATGTGTTGAGGTTTGATTTGTGTGGTAGAATATGATCAATCTTGGAGAATGATCCAAGCTGTGGTGATAGAACTGGTTACAGAGCATTTCACCCCAGCACTACTGAATAAATCTATTAGGCCCATTTATTCTGAAGTTGTGTTTAAGTCCATTCTTTATTTGTTTAGTTTCTGCTTGGATGACCTGTCCAGTTCTGTCAGTGGGGGGGTCAATATCCCTGATTATATTATGGTGATGTAGGTTACTGTATTGTTCAAAACAAGTAGGATTCATTTTATAAACCTGGGGACATATGGTTCCTATGATCAACATCTAGAGTCCATCTTTGTCTTTCTTTACTTGTGTTGCTTCAAAGTCAATTGTATCTGCAAAAACAATATTGACTCCTGCTTTCTTTTGTTCCTGAAATATTGTTTTACAACCCTTCACTCTGAGTCTTAATTTGTCTTTGGGAGTTAGATGTGTGTCCTGAACACAGCATATACTTTGCTTATACCTTTTTATCCAGTCAGCCAACCTGTGTCTTGAGTAGGGAATTTAAGCCATTTACATTTATTGAGAGAAATGACAAGTATGATGAAGTTGTGTTTATCTTATTTTGTGGATGTCTGTTGCCTTGCTTTGTTCTTCAGGAGTCTTTACTTTGCTGGTGGTCCATTGTGTTGGTCGATATATAGTACAGGTCTCAGTATTTCCTGCCGGGCTGGTCTTGTAGTGGCAAATTTCCTCATTGTTTGCTTGTTCAGTAGAAGATTATTTCTCCACTGAATATAAAACTTAGTTTTACAAGTTACATATTTCTAGGCTGGTAGTTGTTTTTGTTCACAAAAATTGAAGGTGGGAACCCACTCTCTTCTGCCTTGTAATGTTACTCCTGAAAAGTCTGCAGGAACCCTAATGGGATCGCCTTTGTAGGTCAACCGTTTATGCCTGGCTGCTTGAAGAACATTCTATTTCATTTTGACATGGGCCATTTTAATTACATTGTGTCCAGGAGATGGTTTGTTTGAATTTAGTCATCCAGTCATGCTGAAGTTCAATAGCGCATAGTATCTATATGTCTGGTCCCTGGAAATGTCTTCAACTAGAGCTTCCAGACTTTTGAGATGCTCTTCTTCCTCAACAATATCTTTGATTCTTATATTTGTACACTTGCATAGTCCAATATCTAAAAGATTGCTCTGCTTTTGGTCTCTTTTCTGCCTTGTTAAATGTTTGAGTTAACTCAAAAGTGTTAGAGTTCTGAGATTATTTCTTCATAATTTAATCTCCTGCTGAAACTGATGTGTTTTGAATCTCTCTGAATGCCTCTTTCATATCCTTAAGCTCCATTGTATCCTTCCTAATTATGTCCAGATCCTTGGTGACTTTGTGTTTAGTATCATTGACTTCTTGAGACAGGTTTTGGACTTCATTCATTCATATTTTCCATCCATATTCTGAATTACATTTCAGTCATTTCAACAAATTCTTTGTGGATGGTATTTTTTGCTGTAGCTTCACTGTATTCCCTTGTAGGAGTTGATTTGCTCTGAGCTTTCATTTTGCTGGGGTCTTTTTTGATGATTCCTTCCCATATGTGTTTTCTATTTTGTTTTTAAACTTAAGCTAAAATGTTAGGGTGTCCCTGACTCACAGTTGAGAGATACTCTCCTTGGACTTGATTAGCTGGCTCACAGGAGATAGTCAAGGCCTGGAGGGAAGAGTCTGAGCCAACCAAGTGCCATATACCAGTCTTTCAGCTTTAGTGGGTTCAGCATGTCCTAGGGCCATTTTGATGCCCAGTCAGGTGGGCTGATGTCCTGGAACATATAGCACTCCACATGTTCTTCTAGGTCTTGGGAATGCAGAGTGGCAGCTCCTTGTCCCACCAGTTTCTCAGCAGATTTTAGAGCTGCTTGGCTACCAGATCCAGTGGGCTAGTATTAATTTCCAAGGCCTCAGGGGAAGAGCTCTTCACTCCTCTCCCAGGACCTGCTGAAGCAAATCAGTAACTTGCTGTTCGGCCATCCACTTAACAGATTTTAGGACCATTAATTAGACACCAACTCTGAGGGGATGATTTCAGTTTCAGAGGCCCTGGGAAATGGAGCTCATCACATCCCTTTGAGGAGCTGCTAAAGCAAAGCACCAGGTTGCTATTCCAATAGCCTACTCAGCATGGTTTAGGGGTGGCTTCAATACTAAATCTGGTAGGCTGATGTCAGTTTCAAAGACCCCAGGATGTGGAGTTCACATTTCTTCCAATATGTGTCAATGCAAATCAGCAGCTTGCTATTCCACTGTCCTACTCAGCAGGGTTTGGCAGCTGCTTGGATACTAAAACTGGCAGGCTGATGTCAGTTTCAAAGGCCCCAGGATGTGGAGCTCACCACATCCTTTTGCCACTGATCAGTTAAATGCACTACCGCTTTCTCTGGAGACCTTCCTGCTCATAGCCTGTCAAAGCTGCCATATTAAGGGCTTCATGGAATGTGGTCCCCTGAGATCCAGCCTGCTTTTCTCTAAGTTGGGTGTGACTGTGTCAGGGCTTCCAGTTGGAGCCCCTAACCTTTGCAGATGTCAGGCTAAACTGTCCATGAAGATGAGGTGAGGTCAGAACAGCTAGGTAGGAGATAGGTACAGTCTAAGCACCAGTATTGCCAGTGTCAGTACAACTGAGCCAAGTGTTGCCTTTTGCAGTGTGACAGGGGAGGGACTCACAGCTCCCAGCCTACCGATGTTGTCATCAGGTCACACAATGTGGGACCCCCTGAGTTTCAGCCTGATATAGTAGGGAGGCAGGGCCCATCTCTTTTCACTATACCCTGTCTACTCCATGGGTAGTTCCCACTGGATGCCAGTGGGAGAGAAGTTGGCTCCACATTGCATGCTTATTTAGTTGCCATGGGGGAGGGGCAGGAATTTTTGCCATTCCAATACCTGGAGGTGGGGGAACCAGCCCAACTAGACTGTCTAAGCCAGGTGGGTCTTCCCACTACATGCCAGCACAGGGTGAAGCAAACCTGAGCAAGGGGCACACTATCTAGTTGCTAAGTAGGTGGATGGGCTGTGGCTTCAAGCAGGCTAGAGACAAAATTGCCCTCTATTCTTCCAGTCACAGGTAGATTCAAAGGAGAAACCAAGTAGGTGCAAGAAAGCTTGGTCTCTGGTCCTTCATGGCACTTTCCTGTGGGATGAGAGTTCCTATGTCTTGCTCTTCGTGGAGAACCCCTGGGTGGGGCAAGGGGATCCTCTTTGCCCTTCTATTTGGCTCTAGCCTCCTTCAGATCTGGTCCACACTGTGGCTTCCTATCCTCTCTTTTCCTCTTTCTCATCTTCGTCCTTGGAGCTCTTCTCAGTGGGGTTACTGAACATCTCTGTTGCCTCTCCCTCTGCTTACTTCAATCTAACCTTCCTACCTCTAGTCAGGACACTCTGATGAGAACTTCCTCTAGTCAGCCATTTGTCTCTTCCATTCATGTTTTTTTTTTAATAATAATTTTATTAAATCATAATTGTGTACATTGGTGCAATCATAGGGCAGAATGTGCTTCATATACAATCAGAAACATTTCGATCATACTGTGAGAGATAGCCTTCATAGCATTTTCTTAATCACTATATAAAGACATTGATACTCTACATTTAATAAGTTTCATCAGTACCCTACTAAGATACACCGTAGGTGTGATCCCACTAATTGCGCTCCCTCCACCCATCCTTCCCCCTCCCCTCCCTTTCCCTTTTCCCTGTACTCTTGTGCTATAATTGGGTTTTAGCCTTCATATGAAAGCTATAAATTAGTGCTCCTGTGGCGCAAACAGTTAGCATGTGGTATAGATATCCGAAAGCTATAAATTAGCTCTATATTAGGTCTGAGTACCTTGGATACTTTTTCTTCTATTCTTGAGATACTTTGCTAAGAAGAATATGTTCCAGCTCCATCCATGTAAACACAAAAGAGGTAAAGTCTCCATCTTTCTTTAAGGCTGCATAGTATTCCATGGTGTACATGTACCACAGTTTATTAATCCATTCGTGGGTCGATGGGCACTTGGGCTTCTTCCATGACTTAGCCATTATGAATTGGGCTGCAATAAACATTCTGGTACAGATATCTTTATTGTGATGTGATTTTTGGTCTTCTGGATATATACCTAGTAAAGGAATTATAGGATCGAATGGCAGATCTATTTTTAGATCTCTAAGTATTCTCCAA
>CAUYRH010005419.1:0-29502 GCA_963574655.1 Perodicticus potto
GTCTCCTTCACTTTACACTTAGGACTAAATGTGGAACCCCCATTTCCTATGCCTAGGTCAATTTCTTGTGAATTTCCTAGGCCTCAATTCCATGAATGGACTGTATCCATTCATTGATACACTCATTCACCTTGCCCCCCCTGGAAGGGACTGTATTCATTCATTTCCTGGCCAAGGAATCCATACACCTATGTATACCCTGAGACTAAACGCCTAAAGGAGAAGACAGGGAAAGACCGGGAGAGAAATGGAGAGAACTTCTCTCTCCCCATTTGAATTCTCTCCCTCTACCAGGAGCTTTAGTATTTTCTGTATTCTTTTCTGTAAATAATTCTGTCTTACCACTGGGGGGTGGGGGAGTGAATAATGTAATGAAGAATAATAAAATACATGTATTTTAAAAAATTAAAAAATAAAAAAAATATAAAAATATAAAAAGCCGTAAATAAAAGACTGCATAGTATGATTCCATTTGCATAAAGTTCCAGAAAACGAAAAATTATAGGGACAGAGAGTATATGGGTGGTGTAGAGAATGGGGTTAACAGGATGGTATAGATAGCATAGGAGTGTGAGCAGAAAGCACCCAGTAGTGTTGTATATTGGGATTTTGCTGCTTCAACAACTGTGCATATTTGTCAAAATTCATTGCATATGACATAAGAATATGTAAATTTATGTTATATTGAAGTATTTCAATAAATACAACTAAAAATAATTTGATCAAAATTTTGTCTAAGTAAACCATTTTTTTTTTGGCCAGGACTGGGTTTGAACCTTCCACCTCCAGCCTATGGGGCCAGCACCCTGCTCCTTTGAGCCACAGGCGCTACCCAGTAAACCAATTTTTATCCTATTCCGGATTCATTTCTAAAATTGATAATCTTCTGTGCACTACAACTACTCTGATATATCATTTAAGAATGTTGATATGAAAAGACAGGTCTAACATACCATTTTCTAAAAACATATGATCCAAATATTGTTTCGGAGTGAATAAATGAATGAATCAAGGTAGCAAGGAATAATTGAGAGTATGAAAACTGAGTAGGATCAATAGTGATTATTTCATAATTTAGAAGACAATAAATATTGTACTTTTGAGATGTTCATACACTGGAGTTATACAAACTATTAGTAAGACTTGTGTAAGTGTGCACCTGTATTTACAAGAGTGCTGGAGAGAAAGATTTTAGGTAAAAAATAGTGTTATTGACCAAACCAATAGATCCAAGCAAATTCATTACAGGTATATTTAAATGAGGTTGAACAATTTTGGATGTTTCATTTATAGCCAAAACCTCTGGTTCTACATAATATTATAGAGCACAAATATTGCATATGGGGAAAAATAGATTTCCCAAATACTGATGCAGTTATACTTATATTAAAATGCTAATGATAAAATATCTCTTATAAATGTAATATTTTCTAAACAGGCACTGATGTCAAAGCTATCATATGACAAGCAAAATCAAAAATAACTAATATTACAATGGAAAATAATATAATCCTTTAACAGGGAGACAGACCACTTCTACATAATCCTTTCCAAACACCACCAACACATCTACCCTCTCCTTTTACAAGTTAATAAAATGAAAATTTATAATTATGAATTCCCTTACCTAAATTATCCTATTCCGGATTCATTTCTAAATCGATAATCTTCTGTGCACTACAACTACTATGATATGTAATTCAAGAATGTTCATGTGAAAAGACAGGTCTAACATACCATTTTCTAAGAACACATGATCCAAATATTGTTTCGGAGTGAATAATGTGTGACAGAGCTTAGACTGGAAACCAAAACTTCAGATTTTTTCCATAGTGGTTTGATTTTTTTTTTTTTTTTACAATGCCACACAATACATCTAATATTCAACAAGACACAGTTCAATTGGGAGTAGGCAATGCCAGCATTATAAAAAAAAATCCCATAAAAAACATCCCTAAGCATCCCCTGGGAAATCACAAACTTACTTTTCAGATTTAGAGAAGTCCCTGGGGAAAATCTGTAGTTCTCTGCTACATGCAACAAGACTTTCACCAGTCAAATTACACCTATCTGATGTATTTTCAAAGTTGAAAAATCATGGATCCCAGAGAAAACTGACAAGAAGAACGGATTGCAAAACACAGTAAAAACCAATGTGGAAATTAGACATTGCAGGGATAAAAAGCCAGAATTATAAGGTATGGAAAATCAGATTTACGGTAGGCTTTCAATACAGTGTTAAAATAAAGATAATTTATCTGGGTTAAATATTATTTAATGCATTTATAGGAATCACCAATTTGTTATCTAAATGTCTTTGACACTTTTTGTTAATACAAATGTAGTATGTTGTACTCTTTGGAAAGAACAAATTCAGATGGTATCATAAATGCAATCACTTCATAAAATATTTACTTTAGCAATATAGTATGAAGAATGGAAGATTTTTGCAAATAGTATCAGTTATTATATTTGTCTTGAAAAATTACCTTCACTTACCCTTTTTATGTAACAAAGTTTGAATGCAATCTAAAATATTCATAATACATAATATCCTTCAAAATGGTTCTGTGTATTGAGAAGATACTATGCAAAACAAATTTTCTTGAATAGATTATCTTGATTGCTTTTGTTATCCAGATTTGTAAGTGATTATGGCTGGAATGTGAGGGGAGGTATGTGTTCAAGTCAGTGAATAATAATTATTTTTAAATGTCATGCAATATATATATTTTTAATTTTTTTAACTTTTAAAAGGATATAATTTTATATAATTTACGGAAGAAGAGATAGAAACTTGGAAGAGAAAATCATCAAAGAAAGAATAAAAGTTGAGATTCTGAACCAAGACTCTCTTAGTTCTAACATGATAATATCCTACTTTGGTATCAGAGAGCGTCTCTCTAGACAATTCTCTTGTTGAAAAGGGTTCCTTTGTTGGTTAATTTTATGTGACAACTTGGGTAGGTCATAGTACCCAGATATCTGGTCACAGGAGAATCTGAATATTTTTTGTGAAGGTAATTTTACCTTTGAGAGATTTGAGTACAATACATTACCTTCTATAATGTAAGTGAGTTGCATTGAATCAGTGGGAAGTCTCAAGAATAAAAAACTGACTCATTCAGGGAAGAGAGAGTGAGGCTGCCTGTGGTCTGCTTTTGGACTTGAGCTGCAATATCAAGTCTTCCCTTGCTCTCCTGCCTCTTGGCCTATCTGTAGATTTTGGATTTGCTTATATCCACAACTGCATGAGTCAATTCCTTTAGTCCCTTAAAATAAATTAGATAGATTGGTAAATAAGTATAGCTATTTTTTCTATACAAATTATTTCTAATTTGTTCTCTTTCACTGAAGAACCTGGAATAATATAGTACATAATCAATCAGTAACATAGTACCATATCAATCCAACTGAATGCTTTTTCCAATCACTTAATTGTCCTCCTATTTTGACATGAGTTAATCCATAGCAAAATTCATAGACTGCCACATGTGAGTTCAATATATAATATAGAACTAACATTGTAACATCAGGAAATATCAGGGGTATTAATAGGCAATATGAGGTAAATTCCAGGAAAAGAAAACTTTTTGAAATTGATCTACGTAGTAGAAGGTATAGAAATTGTGACAGTCCTCGACAATGTAAAAACAAATTGGTCAATGTAAAAATCAAATGCATATTGGAGTTAACTACATGGATTTTTCTTAATCCACTCACTCTGGCAAAATTTCAGTTATGAACAAATAATTCCATGAAAATATGTATATAGATAAACCAGCACTTTGGTTTTTCAGCTCCGAAATAATTCAATGGGCTATATCCACATGATAACACATTCAAAGAGAATAAAGTTTCACTAAAATGAATGCATTAAAAATTCAACTCACAATTCATATTATACTAAAATCTGTATCTTATTTATGTGACTGTCAAATTGTGTGAAAATTAAGTAAAAGAATTTAAACATAAACCCGAAAATAGAAATTAAGGTCATATTATACAAGAAAATAAAATGAAATATGAACACAGTTTAGTTTTCACCCAGAGTTTGGTAACGCTATGGGCATGGACTATCCATTTTGTCACTCTTCTGGCCCTGTTTGCTCCCCCCTAAAGCTATCAGACATCTAATTGTAAATACACTAGACTCAGTATTCTCTACTTAAGATCAAGTCATCATATATTAAAGATCTAGTCATCATTTAAATGGTCTTCTGACTTATTGCTAAAACCTGGTTCTTTCTTAATCCAGTTCAAATTTAAGATAATGGATATTTGTTATTATTATTTTTATAATTCTTCCTTTCCAACAACTAGATTTCATTTCCGAAAATTGACGCTATGCCACTGGTGCAGTTCTGTTTGGTCAGTAAATTGAAATGCTATGTCCTTCCGCTACAAAAACAAAAGACCCTCAAGAATTATAGTAAATTATTTTTTATAGACATTTGATAAGGGACATTTATGATAGTTTTTTTTTTTTTTGTGGTTTTTGGCCAGGGCTGGGTTTGAACCTGCCACCTCTGGCATGTGGGGCAGGTGCCCTACTTCTTTGAGCCACAGGCACCCCCCCGATATGGGACATTTACTATATCTGTGACCTAACTTACTTTTTCTAGTATTTGATTCTTGAGCTAAGTCACATAAGCTATGGCATTCTGCTCTTTTTTTTAAATTGTCCTAACTCTGTATCTAGTTCTCTAGCTTTTTCATCAATTCAATGAGATACAAAAATTACTTTCTAAAATATTCTTCACTTAACTAGTTTATTGTAGAATTTAATTTCACTAAAGAATAAACATGGAGTATCTTTACCGTTTTTCAGTAACTACCACTCTGAATACATTATTTCTAATCCCCTTTTCCAGTGACCATTAGGTCCCTTGAGAAGGTATTTGAACTCTTAAAGCGAACTCAAACTCTAGGCCTGCCCGTTTAAAGACAGGCACCATGTTTATCACTCTACCTGATCAGGCCTTGTGGACTCAGACTCAAAGCCAACTCCTGTAAAATGTCAGACCTTATGAATTCAGGCTTCAAGCTGGCTCCCACAAACACAGCTTCAGTTTGGCCCCCATGAACCTAATTGACAAGCCTCTCCTCAAAGGACCATAATTCAAGCCAGATCTTGTGGTTCCAGGATCCAAAATCAGCCTAGTCAAACCGAGTTCAAGACCTGCTCTAGGAGAACTGGTTTCCAAGCCTGACCCGATAGATTCAGGCACCTGAACGTCCCCTTTGAAAACTACTATGATTAAGGAAAACATATTATCCAATTACTAGTTGGTGGATCTAAGGACTTGGTGCTCCTAGTGTAAGATAAGCCTGGGACAGTGATTCATTTATTTTCTGACTCCATCATGTTCCTCCTCTTCTTCCTCCTCCTCTTCCTCCTCCTCCTCTTCCTCCTCCTCTTCCTCCTCCTCTTCCTCCTCCTCCTCCTCTTCCTCCTCCTCTTCCTCCTCCTCCTCCTCCTCCTCCTCCTCCTCCTCCTCTTCCTCCTCCTCCTCCTCCTCCTCCTCCTCTTCCTCCTCCTCTTCCTCCTCCTCCTCTTCCTCCTCCTCTTCCTCCTCCTCCTCTTCATCCTTCTTCTTCCCCTTCCCTTCCCTTCCCTTTCCCCTTTTCCTTCTTCTCTGACATAGACACTTCCATCTGAGTTTTGCTTTAGCTGCTTCCTATATGTTTTGATACATTGTATTTTAATTTTTATTCATTAAAAAAAAGTTTCTAATTTTTCTGGGCTTTTTAACTTCTTATTTAGGAGTACTTTGTTTAATTTTCATATATTTTTGTATTTCTCAGGTATCTGATATTTATTTCTAAATTTATTGCACTATGGTTAGAGAATATATTTTCATGCTCTTAGTTCTTTCACATTTAGTGAAGTTTGTTTTGTGGCCTAACATATGCTCTATTGAGTGGAACATTCATACACACTTGAAAAGAATGTGTGTTTAGCTGTTTTTAGATGGAGTGTTCCATAGATGTCTGTTAGTTCAACTTAGGTCAGAATATTACATCTTCTATTTCCTGGTGAATCCTCTGTCTAGGGGTTTTTCTCATTATAGAAAACAAGGTACTGAGCCCTTCAACTACTGTTGTTGAATTGTTTATTTCTCAACTTCATTTCTATTGGTAATAGCTTTGTATAATTTAGAACTATGTTGTTAGGTACAAAATGTTTGTAATTGTTATATTTTCCTGATAGATTGATCCTTTTATAGTTATAACTTTTATCTTTTTTCTCTAATACTTTGTTTTAAATTCTATTTTCTCTTAGATTAACTAATATAGCCACTTCACTTTTTTTTTTTTTTTTTGGTATGTTTTTTCTTTTATTACTTTACTTTCAAATTTTTGTATCACCAACCTGTTTCTCATTAGACAAGGCATAACTGGATCTTGTAATTTTATCTAGTCCAAAAATCTCTGCTTTTTGATTGGATTGCCTAATTTGTTCTCATTTGATATTAATAGGCTTGTTTGTATATCTGTTCTATTTTTTTCAATATGCCTCATGTCTACTTTTAAATTTTTTTCCTTTATTTCTTTCTTTTGCATTATTTTAATATTTTCAAGATCATGTTTTATTTCCTTTGGTGACTTTTTATTGAAGATTTTACTTATTTTCTTAATGCTCACTCTAGGCCTTAAAATATATCTTGAATTATCGGATCTACTTCTGATTTATCCTATCCTAAGCTTAGTGAGATACAGAAAATTTCACTCAGTTTTCTCTTTCCCTGTATTGTGCCATCACATATATTTATATATACATTATTTATTATATATATTTATATGTTATAAATATATAATGACATAATACAGGGAACGAGGAAATTGTAATCATCTATATATGTCATTGTAATCATCTACATATGTACTATATCCAAAATACTTTGTTATAATTTTTACTTACTATGTTTTTATGACTTTTAAAGAAGCTGGGAGGGAGAAAGGGGAGGAAATTTATATTTATAAAGTTTATTACGATAACCTTGTTTATTATAAAGTTTATTAAGATAACCTGATCTTTATTTGTTCCTATGGATTTGAGTTATTATATAGTTCATGTCCTTATTCTAAGACTATTACGTTGTCATGTAATTACCTACGTAATTCTCTCTACTGGTACTTCTAAAAATATAGATTTGAATTATTGTCTGAGGTTGCTTGTTTCATCTCGGAAAACTCTTCCAGAATTCTTAGAAGGAAGACTGGCTAGAAAACAAAATTCATTTCTTTTGTTTTTTCGAAGATGTCACTGTCTTCAGTATTGAAAGATAATTTTGCTGAATATAAGATTCTTTAGAATAGCATTTATTTTCTTTCAGTACTATTAATATGCCATCCCACTGTCTTCTGATTTCATTATGTTTGGTAAAAAGTCTGATGTTATTCTTATTGCAGTTTCCTTACATGTTCTTTATCTTTCTTTCCCAACATTTTTATTGTATGTCTGGGTGTTGATGTCTGAGTTGATCCAGCTTGGAGTTTTTGAACTTCCTGGATGTACAGTTCAATAATTTTTTACTAAATTTGGAAAGCTATTACTAATTATTTTTTCAACACTATTTTCTGCTTTTTATTTTACCTTTTCTTTCTGGTACTTCCATATGTATATATTTGTGTAATTATTCATGTTCCATATTTCTTTAAATTTTTGTTCTATATATGTCATTCTTTTTTTCTGATCTTAGTATACTTAATTACTATCAATCTATTTTAAATTTACTGATTTCCTTTTTTGTATCTCAAATATACTGTTGAGAACCTCTAGTAATTTTTTTGTTTGTTTTGGTTATTCAAATTTTTAACTCCAGAATTTCCATTAGTTATTTTTTATAAACTTTATTTCTGTATGATTCTTTTCTTTTTTTTTTTTTTCGAATTAGAGAGGTGTCCTTTATTGAAGAGCCAGCCAGCAACTGCCTCAGTGTCCGAACATGGGGTTTCTGAGAGTAGCTGATTATTTTCCATTTGATGACATAATGTGGTTAAACTCTCCTTTACTTTTTTAAGTGTAGTTATCTTTAGATCTGTGAATACATATATTATATCTGTTTGAAGTCTTTGTCTCACATCTGGATTCTTTTAAAAGCAGCTCTGTGGCCTGCTTTGTGTGTGTGTAAAGATGCCATCTTCTATCTTTTTGCATGTCTTGTGATTTTATTGTGAAAATAAACAGTAGGATACTGATCCTCTGCATCCCATCATCCAAGTCTTGTTGTTTACTTGTTTGATGAATTGAGTTGACTATTTTAGTGATATCTAGTCCCCCTGTGGTGTAAAGCCTCTGAAGTCACTTCCCAGAGGTCATATCCTTGGACACTTGCACAACCATACTGTGATGACAATGCTTTTATCAGGGTCTTTGGCTGTCTGTGTCTGCAATCTCTGTATTAAGTTGTCTGTCCCTGTTCATTTTATTCTAAACTGTTAGCTTCCACTAATCACCAGTTGATTGCTTTATTGCTTTCAACAATGCCTTGGGGCATAAATTGCTCCTGAATCTGTTCCAATTAAATACAGGTCCCTTTGCAAGGCTATCCTTTATAGCAAGTCCTTCAGACTTTTTATGATTCCTTGAAGCCGCAATTATCTATCTCCTTCCCTGAATATTCTTTTCAAAAATCAAGCTGTTCTATATAGTTAGCCAGCTTGTTGTTCTCATGAAACTACTATAGGTATATACTTCTTAATTTCTTGACACCAAAACCTCCTTTGTTTTCAACAATGCCTTTAAGTAGTTTGAATTTCCTGATGTCCCTTTAGAAATATAGCCAGTTCAGTTTGTTTGATGCACCTATCATAAATTTCTCCTTGTCTTTTTAATCTTTCAATTACTATTTCCAAGTTTGGCAACTGTCTTTTTGGTAAGAAGGGCCTCAAATGCCAAATTTATATCCTAGATTCCCTTTATCTCAGATACATGTATGGTTTCAAAAGTTTTGAGATACACAAAAATCAAGAAACATAAAGTCCATGTGAATGGAAATAAAGCCCTCCCAGAAACATTGATAAGCAAACCAAGTTGAAACTTGGATGGTTGAATCAGAAGAGATGCTGTTTACTATGCTTGGAAATGAAAAAATGGACACAGTTTATCTCAAAGCTTTCATAGTGACCTATGTATTAGACCCATTATTCTTAACTACTTTATTAGCACTCTGAAGTCATTAGGAATATTTTTTTAAATGTTTGATTCAGTCTGGGTACCCTCAGCAAGAAGGTTAATTCAGTATTCTAGTTTATCCCTCATCAGTGAGTCTAATCCATCTTTCTACCATAATAAGCCCAGCAGCCAACATAAAATTTGTGGACAATCAAAAATATTTTTTTCTGAATAATTATGAATAGCATTATATTTAGCATATCTAGTCTAGACAGTTATCTCTTTCAGAGGAATGGCAAAAATATTTCTAATTATCTTCATGTTTCAACATGATATTTTACACTTTCATTAATAAACTATACTAATGTAGTTTTAAATCCTGGTTTAAGGTAAACATTTCAGATGAGATAAGTCTCAGTTTCTAATTTTCCCATGTCCCTGGCTTGTTCAGTTATTGTTACAAATAAAGTCAGAGTTATGGAAGTCTTTCTTTTTAAAGCCTTACTCTGTCCCATCTAGGGTAAAATTCTCTGCCATTTTTATAAAACTTTGACCATGGACATTGAGTGACCTCTCAGATAGACATTCCTGATTTTTTACCTCGGTACCCTTTGGTCTTCTCATTTTGTTTTTCCAGATATGAAACCTCCACTTTAAGAACAAGCTGAAGTGAGATTATTCAGTTCCTGGTATTTCTTGGCCTGCTGTGCCTGAGGTAAGGATTTCATCCTATGAATGGGAGTAGGTGAAGAAAGAGAGATCCCTACCTCTTAGCTCAGTCTGTAATAGAACTTATGCAAATGAAATGGGGAGAGCTAAGAAATGCTGACAAGTTGCCCTTTCTAGGGAGATTTTGCAAAGGCATATTTTAAAACAGTGATTTTCAAACAGTGTGCCATGAGAGGATGTTAGGTGTACCATGAAAAATTTTAAAAATCATTAATTAAATTATTTTTGAAAGAAATTCAAAGCACAGTTAGTGTACATATCAAAATCAAACTTATTTAAATTGATTATATGAGTGTGTCATTGTTAATTAAATAAATACCGGGTCATTTCTGAAGTGAGTAGGGTGTAGCCTTAAAAAATAAGGTTTCACCTTAAAAAATAAGCATGTTCATAGATGGCACAATTTGACAAGGATTTGCCTATGAACACTGATATATGTTTCCAAGTGAATGAAGCTGTATGAGTCAGCAATCCCTCATTGTGCCTGAAATAGTAAGGAAGTTCAGTAGCTTATACTAAACATGTTGTACAGTTCTGTCTAGATTAGAAGTAGTAAAATAGTCAGACATAATTACCTTGCAAGTCCTAGTTTTGAAATTTTCCAAGAGGGTTTAATAAATACTTGTATTTCCTTTAAAAAAGAGTCATTCATTTACTTATTTTTGACATTTTTATTATTTTGAATTTGGCATTTTTTATTTTTATTACATAGTATTTAATGAAAATAGACAAGTTTTGAGTAAAGAAACAGAATTAAAAGTTGATGCTTCTGTATCAAATACTGTTTCATCCAGCACATAGGCAACTACATTAAAAATAATCAGTTGTCAAAATAATGAAGATTATTTATCATCAGTTTCACAAGTAGTAAAGAAAATCCACCATGTCTTACATGTGTAATTTGTGGTGAAACATTAGCAAATGAAACTATGGTTCCTAGCAAATTGAAGAGACAGTTACAATCCAGACATTCCCATTTGTATGAAAGGCTTTGGAATATTTCAAATGACTTGCACTCAGCAATACTAAACAAGCAAAAATATGGACCAAATACACAATGATATCAGAAGCAAGAAGCAAATTATGAAGTTGCAGAAATCCTAGCTAGGAAAATGAAATCTTACACAATTGCAGAATCCATTATTTTACTGACCTGCTGTGTAATTATGAAAACAATATTTGAAAAATAAATACAACAAGGAAATTGAAAAAAATTCCACTTTCAGATAATATAATTTCTCGATGTGTTAAGGATTCATCTGAAAATATAGAATTTCAAGTAATATCTCACCTCAAAGAAGTAAACATGTTTACATTTCAATTGGGCCAATCTACTGATAACAGTGGTAAACCCCAATTTTAGGATTCAGTAGATTAGTCAATAAAGAAAATAAATCACAGAACAGTTTTTATTTTCTCACCCACTCAAACAGCAGGAAAGGGAATAGATATTTTCAATATGATGAATAATTACATTAATTCTAAAAAATTCTCTTGAGATTCTTTATATGTATTTGTATGGAGGGAGGCCCTCTATATAGGTATAAAAGGATTTATTACATGTGCACAAGAAAAGATTCCAAAATTTATTTTTGCATACTTCTTTCTATACAGGGAACTGCTAGAGTCAAAATCATTTGTGCCTAAATTACAAAAGGTCCCAGATGACACTACTAAAATTATTAATTATATAAAAAGCAGGCCATTGCAATCAAGATTATTTGCAGAATTTTGTTCCTCAGCAGATGCTTCTCACAAGCAGCTCTTACTGCATATGAAGGTGAGATGGTTATCGCGAGGAAGCGTTCTATTAAGACTTTGTGATTTAAAAGAAATATCTATTTTTTAAAAAATGCAACATTCTAAATTTACTTAGTGGTGAGATTTGGTGTGATAAACTTGTATTTCTTGCAGATTTAGATTAGTTTTTGAATACTCTTAATAAAAGTATGCTTCTTGGTGTGATGGCTCCCGTCTATAATCCTAGCACTTTGGGAGGCCAAGGTGGGTGGATTCCTTGAAGTCAGGAATTCAAGACCAGCTTAAGCAAGAGCAAGACCCCATTTCTACTAAAATAGGAAGAAACAGCTGGGTTTGTAGTGGCACTTGAAGTCTCAGCTACTTGGGAGGCTGAGGGAAGAGGATTGCTTGAGCCCAAGAGTTTGAGGTTGTGGTGAGCTATGACACCATGGCATTCTACCCAGTGTGCAGAATTGCAACTCTGTCTCCAAAAAAAAAAAAAAAACAAAAACAAAGAAATCATGAAAATATTCTCACATCTACAAATAAAGTTAATTCTTTTGGAGAAAAATTGTTCTGGAAGGAAAGGATTAAGAGAGAAAATGCAATAGAAATGTTCAAACTAGTTGAAAAGTATAAACTGTGTAAAAATCTTATTAAACAAATTTTACAAACTTTAGATTTATTGTACACAAATTTTGCAAAATATTTTCATGCACCTACATTTGACATAATGTCTCTAAATCGAGGGACAAATCCTTTTGTTTTAAGCTCATGTACATGAGCAAATTTAAATATTACAGAAGTATGACATAGGCTTATAATTAAATTATAATTATAATTAAAATGTTCAACAATAGATATTACAAACTTTTAGTTATCTAAACTATTTAGTTTCCAAATATTACAAAAAAAGGATAGGAACACTTCTTGTGTTCTCGACATTATATTAGTGTAAAGTGAGCTTTTCTAAAATGAATAACATTGAAAACAAAAGTTGATCATGGCTAGAATCCTTGGAAGAAGATGTGTGCTATTCAAAATTCGACCCTGTAAAGAAGATATTCTAAAAAAGATCAAGCTGAGACATCTAATTAAATGTTAAATTATAATAAACAGAATATATGTATAAATTAATATAAGTAAGTTTTTTTTTTTTGCAAAAACAAAGGGTGAAGTTTATTACAAGCCTAGGCTCGGGCCTTCAGCTCCGTCAAAATGGCGGATCGATCTGAACAGCCTATAAGTAAGTTTTTAAAAATAATTTTAATTGTTATCTTTTCATTACAAATTACAACAAATTGTTTTCTTTTATTTTTTTGGCCATGATGGTGCATTTTGTTTGTGTCAATAAATAAATCAAAAAAGATATGTTCTGTATTTTACTCATTTTTTTTTTATCAACATAGTTTACGTGTAATGTGTCAAGTGTGCTGTCAGATAAGAAAGGTTGAAAAACACTGGTGTAAAAGTATACAGAGCTGAAAGATAAGAAGTTCTGCACTCTTAGCTATGCTATTCAGGTTAGAGTTTCTGTCATGGTACTGGGGATGAGCAAAAGAAACAGGCTGGAGCTCAAATGCCACAGATTCTCACTGCTTTTATTGAAATCTAGTAGATTTACTTAAGTAAATATTTCTTCATTTACTGTATGCTGTCAAGACCATTTCCAAAATCTTTAAACAGTATGTGTGTGTATATGTGTGTGTTTTAATTTTACCTGTTAAGCTTCAATGAAAGGGTCCACCACGTTCACCCCACTATACCTGAAATCTACACTCTACATTTTAATTTGGCTTTTTTTTCTATCTCGTTCCCTGACAAATCCAACATTCTTTTATTTCCCTGAACCTATTAGATTATTTATTTATTTATTTATTTTTTCGTAGTTTTTGGCCGGGGCTGGGTTTGAACCTGCCACCTCCAGCATAAGGGGCTGGTGCCCTACTCCTTTGAGCCATAGGTGCTGCCCTTAGATAATTTATTTTTAATCATGTGTCTGAACTGCATCATCTGATTATTCTCTATTGTTGAATGTTTGTCTTGCCTTTTATTTATGAAATCTTGTCTTCTCATTTGTTTGGTTACTTTTGACTGAGGACTGGATGTGGCATATAAAAATTGTAAGAAAAAATGTATATTTGAAATAACCCCTTGGATGCTAAGACAGTGTTGTCCCCTCTCCCGCAGAGGGGCTCTATATTTTCTACAGTCAGGCTATTAGAGAGCCTACCACTCCGGGGTTGCTTCATTCCAATTCCATAAACTGAACTGCTTCAAAATATACTTCATTGCCTGCAAATGCTGGTGTACATCCTGCTTAATCGTTTGCTCCTGGACGTCTGATTTAATCATTTCATTTTCTTTCTGTAGAGAGCCTATCTCAATGGTCCAATGTCTTGTTTCTGGGAAATCTACCATCAAGTAGTGTGTTTAGTCCTTTATTTGATCTCCTTATGTGCCATTTACCCCTCTCAGTTCAGAATTCTCTGTTTAACTGTTGCCTAAAAACAACAGGGCTTGTGTAGTATCTGGACATGGATTTGAATGTGAAATCTTCTCGTAAAGTTATTCTTTACGTTTTTGGAATGGTACACTTCACTGTACCTTCCTTATTGGTGAGGACTCTGAACATATTATTTCTAAGACTTGATTATTCTCCAGCATATCCCATCATTTCATACGTTCATTTATTTAACTGATATTTATTAAGAATATCTTATGTGCTAGGTTATGTGCTAGAATTAAGAAATACAGAATTAAGTAAAATAAAAGCAGTCTTTTCCTTCATGCTGTCATAAATAAAATAGAACAGGCAGAACTTCTATTGGCATGAATTTCATATTCGAATATAGACGAAAATCTGTATTAAACAATCCAGCACACTGATGCTATGTTCCTTCCTTTTAAACAATATAAATTAAACACATCAAAGAAGACCAGTTATTTATTTCTTTAAACTATTAGTTCTTTTGTGACCCAAACAAAAATTTCAACAGCCCAAAGCCCACTTGAACTCTGTTCATTATTCCTTCAGATCATAATGTTCACAGCACACTCAGTGCTGTCTATCACCTGTTCGTTAGAGTACAGCTTACACAGTTATTTCAAAGTACTTACCACTTCCTGGAGATATCAAAATAAAGATCCAGAAAAACCTCCAACTCTGCTTTTTTATGGGCAAATTCCTCTCAGGTAGATACGAAACCTGAATTCCTGGTACCTTTTGAGTTCCTTTCATACGCAACGCCTACTGCCTCACTGCTCAACCATCAGAACTCATCAACTCATCTCTGCTGCATTTTAGGTACATCACTGAATCCATATATACTTGTGAGTGCTTTCAAGATGTCTCAGAATTTACTTCTTATTTTGTATTAACTACTTTTATCAGAATCTTTGATCTTTGTGCTTATCTGAAGCTGTGACAAGAAGGGATTTTTATGCCCTATGAAAAAATTTTGTCAATTTTTCCCCAATTATTTAACCTTCCTCTGTCCTCACCTTCAATTGAGGGTCACTGTCACTAATAGGTCTCATAAAACCTGGTCTACCATTATCTTTTCTGGACTTGGGGGGAAAACTCTTTTTCAAGGCTCATACAGTAAACCTGGAGTTTTACATGAATTTTGGGGGCCAGTAAACAATGAACTCAAAAAAATCATACCTGACCATATGTTAAAAAGTATTTTCAAGTACATGCCTAGGAATTACAGTCTTCCATGTGCTTATTAACTTGGGATTACAGAACAACAATAATAACTACTTCAACTCAGTCTGTTATTATTTGCTAGGTACTGTGCTAAGTGTTATAAGCTCTTAGATTTTTTTCCTTACCAAAAATTTTTATCAGGCAGGTACTATTAAAGATGAATAAATTGAGTCTTAGGACATGACCTGGAATTTGAAAAAAGTCAAATTTTTACTTGTAAAATATGTGAGTACTTAATATATGGCTGTCATTTGAAAATTTCAGCTCTAAAACAAGATTCTGCCAATTTTTTCTTTAAAGGGACAGATAATGAATAACTTGGGTTTATGGGCCATTATGGCCTCTGTTGCAACTACTGAACTACCCACTATAGACTGTGAAAGCCACCATCGACAAATGGTAAACAAATGGATATGACTGTGTTTCATTAAAACTTTATCTTGAAAAACTGGTAACTGCCCAAACTTTATAGCACTGGCCAGATGAGGCCCAAGACTACAGTGTGCCAACCTCTGTTAACACTTTATACTATACAGTTTGATTTAAAATTATTACAGTAGAGTGGCACCTGTGGCTCAGAGGAGTAGGGCACCTGCCCCATATACCGGAAGTGGTGGGTTCAAACCCAGCCATGTCCAAAAACTGCAAAAGAAAATAATAATAATAATAATAAAATTACTACACTAAATGACTCTAGACTATTTCAGAGTTTGGGAAAATTAAATGTAAGGTATTATTTTTTAAGGTATGCATACCAACATTTAACTTCTTCTTCAAAAAAATCAAGCTCTACTTAATTATTTTTCTTCAAAATGAGTTAAATTGCAAAACTTATTCCATGCTCATTCTTACACAGTTTATTATAACAAAAACACTGTTCTGTATTTAGCCTCTTTCTGCCAAGGATCTCACTCTTTTTTACCAACATTATTTTATTAGTCCTGCCTACGCCCCTGTGAGGGAAGGGGATGACAAGTATTAAAAAATGCTCTGAGCCTTTTAGATCCAATTCAAAAGTTGAACAAATCTGAGTGATAAGTGCATGCTACTTAAAACATGTACTTTGAGCCTTTCAGAAGATTCTGTTCCTCAGCTGGGTGCTTCTAGGAAAAAGTTTCTACCATCAGAAAATCCATTTGCTAAAATGTCATTATGTGAACACGTATCACCCACAAGGATTTGGTTCCATAGGTTTTCATCACTTCTTGCCTTATCAAGATGCTCTGTTCTACAAACCAGAAATTCTCTTTCTTCTGGTTGATCACTATATTTGTATAGTGGAAAAGTAATCCAGAAAACTAAAAGATATGGGTGCTTTATGTCTTAAAAGTAAGATATGTCATACTACAACCTCTCCGTGAAGTCAAACTATAAAGCATTTCTTTGTTTTCAGCTGTCATATGTCTTGAGTATGAGAACTCATACACACATTAGAGAAAAATAACATTTATTTTGTTTCTATTATTAAGCTTATGTTATATTGAACCTGTTATTGTATACAAGTGTGTGTATATTTTTGCCAGTGTTTGGTAGAAATTTGGGCATAAAATTTGCCAATAAATTTTACTCTTTTAAGACTATAAGTGTTAATCTTCACTAAATGTAATATTTGTAAAATATTTAAATTAAAAAATAATTTTTTTTCAATTTCTACTTTCATCGGGTTGTACTCCTGTTCCAACAGCTACAAGGGGTCTCTGTTGTCAGTATCTTGCTTCTCTGATTGATTCTTATCAGCTCAGAGCTGGGCTGCTAAGCACATTTCTTAGTGTCTCCGAACTGTGTCTTTATATGATTTGAGCAAACCCACCTTAAAACCATCCACAGATACAAAGCTTAACATGCCACCCCTCTTACCTACAATGTTTAGCTCATCTTTTTTTGTTATTTTATGTTCTTCATTTTGGTGAAAACCCTGCTGTAGCTCATTTTCGACTATACCAACTCAGAGATCTACTCATCGAGAAATTATTTCCAAGGTGCCCACTACATACAAGATACAATGCTAGTGGCTCGGCGCCTGTGGCTCAATGGGCTAAGGCGCCAGCCACGTACACCTGAGCTGGCGGGTTCGAATCCAGCCCGGGCCCACCAAACAACAATGACGGCTGCAACCAAAAAATGGCCGGGCGTTGTGGCAGGTGCCTGTAGTCCCAGCTACTTGGGAGGCAGAAGCAAGAGACTCGCTTGAGCCCAGGAACTGGAGGTTGCTGTGAGTTGTGATGCCACAGCACTCTATCCAGGGTGACAGCTTGAGGCTCTGTCTCAAAAACAAAAGAAAACAAGAAAAAACAAACAAAAAAACAAGATACAATGCTAGAGATTGGGGCTTCTTTAGAAAAATTAGTACCTTTTAAAAAGGGTATATTAAATAACTAAATTAAATATAAATAAAGTGGTATATTCTATCTCTTAGAATGGATAAAATGCTTACAGGTGTGCAAACACACACATAAGAATGACACTAGGAAGAAAATTTAGATTGCTACAAATAATGTACCATGGGAAGTTACACGAAAGAGATATTTCTTTCAGGGGCATGTCAGGAAAAGATTTAGCTAGAGGATGTTTGAGGGCAAGCATCATGTAGGATTTGGTGTGCATGCAGAAATAACATACTTGAGGGCAGATGTTTCATGTTCTATTACAAAACATTGACAAATTTAGTTTGGACAAAGCATATACAGTTGACCCTTGAACAATGAAGGGATTAGGGAAGCCAACCTCCACGCAGTCAGAAATCCATCTTCAGCACGTGATTCCTCCAGACTTAAGTGTTAATAGCCTACTGTTGATGAGAAGTCTTTACTGATAACTTGAACAGCGGATTAACACGTAATTCATGTGTTATGTCTATCACATACTCCATTCTTATAATAAAGTTAGCTAGAGAAAAGAAAATGTTGTTAAGAAAAGTATAAGTAAGAGAAAATACATTTACACTATTGTACCGTAGTTATGGACACTTCTAGTTTGGGTTTGCTTACAAGCTGAATTGCCCATATGAAAGGGCAGCAACTCAGCTATAGCCCCCCATCTGTTGTACCTATCAAGCAATCCAGTCTTCTCTCCTAACATCATAGCTATTTTCTTTTCCTTGTGAGCACTCTATAGCCCTAGTGGCACCTTGTATGGGTGGCATGGTGTTTTCCAAGGTTTAAAGTATGCATGAAACAACATAATTTGTAAGGACCATGAGAGATCACTTTTTACTGTGGTAAACAATTTTGTGGAGAGACAAACAGCTCACATGGAGATGATTCGTGTCACATGACATTTTAAGGGAATATTCACATTTAAGCTCCGAAAAAGCAACAGGAGGGGGCTATGAAGGTATGTGCTACGATTAATCTTACGAAGTTATGATTTAATACTACATCGTTATGCCCATTTACATTTCTTTGGAATGACAATGGCACCATGGAGGGTCTGTAAATGCTTGTGTGCACTGGTTTTGATAAACTTTAACATTTAATAATAGAATTATATGTATTTTGTGGTAGTAACTAGTAAAATAGACTAGCATCTACATATAATTTATGTACTTATGACACACCTACATTTTTCTTCATTTCTTCAGTATTTCTTCTAGTGTATGTGGTTTGTCCATGAGTATTTTGTCTTTTTTTTTGAGACAGAGTCTCATTATGTTGCCCTTGGTAGAGTGCCGTTGTGTCACAGTTTGCAGCAACCTCAAACTCTTGGGCTTAAGTGATTCTCTTGCCTCAGCCTCCCAAGTAGCTGGGACTATAGGCACCTGCCACAACGCCCGGCTATTTTTCCTATTGCAGTTGTCACTGTTGTTTTACCTGGCCCAGGCCAGGCTCGAAATCGCCAGCTTTGGTGTATGTGGCTAGCGCCCTATTCACTGAGCTACGAACACTGAGCCTGTCCATGAGTTTTTTTAATTGCTCCAAATATCCAAAAAATTTCTGTCATATGTATTGAAAATAATCTCTATGAAAGTGAACTCATGCAATTCAAATCCATGTTGTTCAAGGGTTAACTATAGTATATGGAAGAAAGTGGGGAATAATGTGGCTAGTTCTAGATTAGGAAGGACTAAGATTTTTGGATGTTACTTTAAGTGGAAGAACTAGTGAAAATTGTATATAAGACAGATATATACTAGCTGTGCTTTCAAAAGATTAATCTGCCAACATATAAAATAAGTAAGATAGATTGGTGATGGGAAGATATCAGAGAAGAAAAACTGAAGTGTTTATAAAAGTTTAGAAAAGAGATTGTGAGTTCTTAGGCTAGAATAATGGCAGGGGAAATTAAGAAGAAATTAAAATATATAAAAGAGGTTTATAAAAATAAGATTGAAGCAAGAGAAGGAAAGGAAATCTCAATCAGTTTTATGCTTTGAAAATCATCTCCCAATGCAAATGTGTGCTGAACTGAATTATATCAAATTGCTCAGCTTACATATCCACTATAGGCTTAATAGTCATATCACACTGTGCCTGCTTTTTCTACAATTGTATTCAGGGCACTCTTCAGCTATTGACAATAAAAGTTTGAGTTTATTTAACTTTTTCTCTTATACTGTGTATCAGATTTCATAACAAAATCCCATTGGCTTAATATTTAATGGAAATGCAAATTCTGATCACTTCTGACCATCTCCACAGCCACCTCCACATCCATGTCATGACAACATCTCTCTTAAATGATCACTACAACTCCTTAACCACTTTTACTTTGATCTTCCTGCTGTCTATTTCAACCGAGCAGCTAAGACCAAAGAATCACAGCCCTGCTCAAAAGTCTTCTACAGAACTTCTCATCTCATGCAGACTAAAATTCAGTGTCTTCATGGTGGCCTACAAAGACCTTCTACATATCCGCTTCTTACTTCTCAGATCTCATTTTTTGCTTCTTCTCCCTACTCTGCCTCTTCGATATTCCTCACTATTGTTGAACTTGCCCCCCTTTTTAGAGATTTTGCGCTAGCTTATCCCTGTTCCTGGAATGAGCTCAAATGTCTCCCTGTCTTAGAGATCTACTCTGATTCTCTCAATAAACTGGTAATCTCTAGCATTATGCCTTATTCCCCTTATCTGGCTTTACTTTTCCTCATATCACTTGTGCTCATCTCATTTATTATATTTACTTGTTTGTGTATCTCCTCTTCTTCCTCCTCCTCAGCATAAAAGCTTCATAAACACAAGGACTTGTTTTGCTCAGTGTTGTATTTCTAGGACCTAGGAGAGTGCCTAGAACATACTAGGAACTCAAAGACTATCAGTTGGATTAATGAATAATGGAAAAACCATAGTGATTAAAATAATGTTGTTGCAATATTAATAAAACTAATGCAACACAAGAACAAAGTGAAGACATATTGGAAATTTTGCTTTTAGACACTTAGAATTAATGAGCCTACATTATCCTATTATAGATAGAAATATTGCAGGTATGCAGTATTATGGGAATGAAATGTGGTGGGATGGTCACTTGAGGATTATGATTAAAATCTAGAGTTAGATCAAATAGCCAAAGATATTTAGAAAGCAAAACAAAGAGCTAAACCATAAAATGTGCTTACATATAGGTGATAAAATAAAGACAATGAACACCAAAAAGAAAAAAAAAAATAGACTGTGTGATCAGAAAGTTAAGATAACCAGAAGGTGCATGTTCATGAAAGTCTTGGTTTACTCGGCATTGTTGTACACAGTAGATCAATGCTATTAAGAAGTAAGAGATTATTGTGACTTCTAGAAGGGAAATGTTTTGAAGTAGTGTGTGAGAGAATCAAGCTCCCAAGGTTCCAGCTAATGTTAGATAATGAAGAATTAAAGCATTAAATATTGATGATAGTATTAACTTTTTATTATTTTATTCAAAGAATGTTATTGAGTACATACAAAGTATGTAGCAGAATAATAGAGATGAGATGGCATATGAAAATGAATCATATATGGGCCCTTACCTTGAGAAAATTAACCAAAAAACATGAATGCCCAGAAATGTCTGAGACTGTGAGCTCAGCAGAGGGGATTCAGTGGAGAACATCCCTCTCCAGTCATATATTCATTCGTGTAACAAACATTACTATGTGCAAGATACTGAACATAAAAGAAATAAATAAACTATGATCCTTACCTCAGTAGAATTTCCATTCTTAACTGTAAAGAAGATCAGGATGAAGACAATTAAGATTCAACATAAATGCTTGAATAATGACACATAGAAAATGCTATGGGGCATGATGGAGTAAAGAATTAATTTTTCAAAGGATGATTAGCTTTAAAAATTCCCTTTAGAGTTCAAAAATGATGAAAAAGAATATGTATAGAATTATAAGATTACGGTAGTGAAATTATTGGCAGTTTTTTTTAAGTGACATGAACAAAGCACATTTATAAGCTCTGAGAATATATCCAGAGAAGGACAAATGGGGGCAGGTACTGAGTAGGATGAAAATTATAAGTGAAACAATAAATTCCTTTATATTATCTGAGACTGAGACTGATATGATCAGCTTTGAATGTATATGATCACAATAAATTAACTCAATATAGTATGCTGCCAGAACTTAATATATGTAAAATTTACTTAAGATATGTTGATAGCACCAAACCACAGTTTATACAACAAATATAGATAGGTCACATTTTTTATGAATGGGAATGGGAATTTTGAGCTATCACCTGGGGGCACTGTGTCCTAGACAACGCATCAGTGTTAATAGAGTCACCATTTTCATTTTAAACAGTGCTCATGACATTACTTGAATATTTTACACATTTTATCTTTCTTTCTTCATAAAAGTGAATCTACAATGAAAAAGTGTAAGTAATGATACAAGTATAAAGAAAAGTGTTTCTTACAAATTTACTAAAACTGATTTATAAAAGTAAAAATCAACTGACAAACAAAAGTGCTAATTCTCTAGTCTCAGTTAGAAACTCTGACGTTAGATTTATTAATTGGGTGTTTAATTATAAGAAATAAAAAAATTAAATGTATACAAAATATTTGAAATATATGATTAATTTTTTATTCCAAAGGCAAGTTTGAGAGGGGTCTTTGTAATAAGTATTTAATTCTCTGGGAAAATAATTATTTCTGTACATGTAAATTTTCTCCTTTGTATGTTTAACATTTGTAAATGTGTTAAAGTGCAGTATGAATTGATTTAAATGGTTGATTTTATTGTATATTAATTGCTATTTGCAAAACTAATATTTCCAAGGACACTGCTCCTTCATGTTGCGAGTAAAGTGTACCAGAAAAGTGCTCTATATTCAGCTAAGTTCAGAATTTTGGCTTGTTCCCTGTTAAACAACATTTGTATTGCAAGACTGCTGAGAACTTTTAAAAATATAAAATGTGCATTTTTATTCTCCAAGAGGAGGGTATTATACACAAGGTTCCCCAAACTAATTTAACTACAGAGTCATATATTTTTCCCACAAAGCACCTTGTAATAAGACCCAGAACTAGTGCTCTGCAAAACATGACTTGACAAAAGCTCCGCACATTCTTTGGTAGAATTCTCATAACTAGAATGATAGTTAACAGAAAAGGAACTCATAAGATTTAGAGTTGGAAGAGATCGTGGAGGCCATCTAGTACAATACCTTCCATCAAAAAAAAAAAAAATCATTTCAATATACCTCTGATAGATGACAATCCAAGTTTTAAGTCTTTATTTCATGATATTACATTGCGTGTGAATCCTATTTATTTTTGAAAATTCTTCCATTTATTAAGACCACACATAACTCAGTGGTCTTCATTCTGTTTCTCCATCTTCTCTATGCCAACACTTTAAATATCTGAAAAGAGTTTATCTGTTTTCTTCTAGATTCTTCTTCTAGATAAACACATCCCATACTTACAAATGCACCACATGGAAAGCAGTATCAAATGCCTAATTTTATCAGTTCTCGTTTTATTCTTTCTTTCTTTATTTTTTATTGTTTGAGATTCATTGAGAGTATAAAAAATTAGGTTACATTGATTGCATTTGTTAGGTCAAGTCCCTCTTATAATTGTGTCTCGCCCCCAAGATGTGTGCCGTACACCATGAACCCCAACCGTCCCCCCACTCTCCTCTCCTGGATCCCTCATTCCCCTACCCAGTTAGCTCATCTACTGCCTTCACATTAGAATTGAGTACATTGGATTCTTTCTTCTCAATTCCTTTTGTCCAATAGAGTCAGACAATGCCCCTTTTAAAATATACTATTTAACTGAACATAATTATTTAAATCTTTTTTTTTTTTTTGAGACAGAGCCTCAAGCTGTCGCCCTGGGTAGAGTGCTGTGGCATCACAACTCACGGCAACCTCCAATTCCTGGGCTCAAGCAAGTCTCCTGCCTCCACCTCCCAAGTAGCTGGGACCATAGGTGCCCACCACAATGCCCGGCCATTTTTTGGTTGCAGCTGTCATTGTTTGGCAGGCCTGAGCTGGATTCGAACCCGCCAGCTCAGGTGTACGTGGCTGGTTCCTTAGCCTGTTGAGCCACAGGCACCGAGCCAATTATTTAAATCTTACTGAGATTCAAACATTGACATTGATTCTTATTTGGGCTGTGTTACTTTTTATAGAATCATACTGTTGGCTGCTACCAAGTTGCTTATGGTCAAGGACAATGACAACTGTGACAAAAGTTTCTGCTCTTATACCTACACAGTTAATATTTTTCAGTAAAGTTACATGAGTAATCCTTTGTCATCTCTGTCAAGAGACTGTCATATTAGAAGACCCCTTAAAATGCAAATTTCTATCCCTCTGCATTGATAAAATTACTTATAAGCTACAAAAAAAGATAGGCATTTATTTACTTCTATCTGTAAGATGGCAGATTATTGGTGCTAAATGGTTGTTTGTTCCACTTTAAGCTTATAAAAACAAAACAAAAATATATTTGTATAAGATGTGTTTGTATGTGTATTTTGTGTTCACTTACATATACGAATTTATTTTTAATTAAAAAATGAGAATTAAACATTTAAGTAATATGATTGTTGTATTAAAAAATTAATCAATTTCTATATTTTAATTGGGCTTCTCTTTCCTTCTTGCCCTAAACTAAAAATTAGAAGTCTGATTTTTTAATTTACAACTAAGAGAAGAACAGTCAGCACTGGGGCTTTAAGCAATACAGTGTTATCTTATTTAAAAGACTGACACTGGAAAAAAACATTTACTTTGGATGAGGGCCAACTTATTTGCAAAACCCACAAAGATTTGTTCAATATTATGTCACTGAATAATTATTTCTTCTATGTCCTTATTAATCCTCCTTTTGCAAGAAAACAAAATGAGTTAATGAGATCGTGGTGTTGTAGAAATAGCACACAAACAATACAGGTAAACGTGTAGAGAAATTAGTTCTGAAGTGTAGGGTAATTGTAGAGGGCCTTGGGCTAAAAACAAAACATAGATGTGCAGGAGTCATAGCACATCTTGTCTTCACTTGTCTTTGTTAGGGCAAGTGAAAAGGTTAATGACGTTCAGTTCCATCAACACAGAGTGAGGAACTGTGGCACCTTTGAATTCTAAAGTTGCCCACAGTGCAACTGATTTAATTCCTGTGAGAATGGTACTATTTACAAGTTTGCTCAGGAATGTGAATGTCAATTAACCACGTGCTCCTGCTCTTGTCCTCTCTCTCTTATTATAAGGACATTTTTATTAATCGTCATCACACGGAAATATTCCCTGTTATTTGAAGCTATCCTTTGATTGGAAGAAAAATTGTCAGATACACGCTGGCCCAAAGAAGCCTGTCTTCTCTAGGCTTCAAATCATCAAACATTACATTGTCACATGTGTTCTTAAAACCCAAACTCAGATAATATTTGGCATTTTTGAACATTCCACTATAATATCTTGGTAGATAGGGATTGTATTGCTACCTTTCTCTATTCTAATGTGTCATCTTAAAGGATCAAAACACAAGTATGTACCAGGTGTGTGTGTTCATGTGCAATATGTCATACCAGACTCTACTCACCTTTCTTGTCTCAGTTTCCTGTCTCTACACCTCCCCTCTTTGCTGACTATCTCTCCTCTCATTCACAAAACACTCTCTTCCTCTGTTCTCCTAACCCCTTCTCAGTATTCATTTTCTGTTATTACTAACTCTCAATCCTCAATTGCCCCACCATTCCTCATTTACTCATTCAAATAAGTCTAAGCTTGTACCTGGGGAGAAAAATTTCCCGATGGTCTTAGGAATGTAGAGAATCATCACACCAAAAACAGAACACAAGACGGGGTCATTCCCGCTCACACTGAGAATTGTAATATACCACACATAAACTGCCGTACTCTGAATCAGGGACTACTACAGAATGACTCTATGCAGAGATGGTGAGCCTGGGTGCTGTGCTCAAGAAGCTCACTAGAACTTGCATGGGGCTGAAGATGAAGCTGACCAGCAGTGAGTGTGGCCGTGACTCTGAGCACATGACTCAGGGGAGGGGATTGAAGGCAAATCAGCAGCCAGCTGTGTGTTTGCCAAAAGTTTATAGTACAATGATAATATATGTTTATGATATATATTTTATATCTTTACATTGTTCCTTAAAACTTGACAATATATTTATACATTTTTGAATTAAAATTTATAACAGTATTTAGTTTCATTGAGTTTTTTAGATTTTATGTATTTTAAATTCATAAAATATGAGTATTCATCCTGGTGTTTCCATTTTAACACCAATGTGCAAAAATATTCTCATATTGTCATTTGCCTATTTCTGAACCCATTAATACTGGGAACTTAATGTGGCTTCTTTGTTTTTAATTAATTATTTTTTAATTTTCATTCTTTTGTCTGTCAAAGCCACCTAAATGACCCCAAACTTTCTGGTTTATTCTTCTTTTGTTGACCTTTTATTTACTATATAATGCTTTGGTTCTTCTTGTTCACTTCTTTGACAACTGCTTCCCTCTACCAGCTTCCAACAGTCTTCAGCTATATATAATTTTAATAAGCTTATATTAGAATGTAAAGTTGATAAAGCCATGTTACTCTGTTTGAGGTAATGCAGATGAAATGTGGTATAGCTTATTAGATATTTTCCTTTGGAAGAGTAATTCTCAGAGCATAGTGTTCTTTCCTGGGCATGTAAGGACACCTACAAGGAAGTTATAAAAATGAAGAAGAAGGAGGGAGGAAGATGAGGGGAGGAGGAGGTAGCAAGGAAGGAATGATAGGAAGGAAGACAGAATTGAAGGAAAAAAGAAAGGAGAAAGAAAAAAATAAAGAGAGAGAAAGAGTCAGAAAGGAGGGGAGGGAAAGAAAGGAAGGAAAGGAGGGAGGGGGGAGGGAGGAAGGAAGAAAGGAAGGAAGGAGAAAGAAATAGAAAGAGAGAGATGAGAAAGAAAGGAAGGAAGAAAGAAAGAAGGAAAGAAGGAAGGAAGGAAAGAAGGAAGGAAGGAAGGAAGGAAGGAAGGAAGGAAGGAAGGAAGGAAGGAAGGAAGGAAGGCAAGAAAGAAAGAAAGAAAGAAAGAAAGAAAGAAAGAAAGAAAGAAAGAAAGAAAGAAAGAAAGAAAAAGATCAAAGTGAAACAAAGAAGTAGGTAGAAGGAAGGAGGAAAGAAGGAAGAAAGAAAGAAAGGGAGGGTGGAGGGAGGGAAGGCAAGGAGAAAGAATTATGAAATGGGTGTATAGCAAGTTTTCTCTACTAACTTTATACTAAACATGTACTTGATGCCAGCAGGGGCCATAGATGTGAATGATTATATAACCAGATTATATATCCAGCTGGGCAACTCACCTCCATACCTCACCCCTCACATGAGACCCACATTAGTGTCACTTACTCAGCAGAATGATAGGAAAGTAGGAGAGCATGTCTAAACTGAGGAATAATAATAATAATAATAATAAACATAACTGAGACCACTGTTAAGGAAATAAGGGTTATTTTCCCCATCATTAGTGACATTGATGAAGTGCACATGATGTTTAGAGACTGGTGTGTCCCCAGGAAATCTCAAAACTGTTCACTGCCTACTTGCTTAATACTAATTATATATCATTTTGATATTTTTTGTTAATTAAATTCTTCCTCGAATATGAGTTACAGTGGTTAGTTTTATGTGAAAGATATTTCCTTCAATGTTAGGAGATCAAATATTCTGGACAGGCAGTCTTCTAAGTAGTTAGGGTATTTACACAAGGGCACTATGATATGAATAGTTTAGATGTGCTCTTTAACAAGGTAATCATTCAAAAAAATGTTCTGGGTGAAGTAATCATTTGTATACTGAGGCTACAAGCTGGAGGAAATCTCAATAGAACATTTTGTATGGTTGTATGTGTATATCTATAGATAGGAAAGAAAAAGCTTGGAAGAGACATTAAATGGCATTATGTATTTTATTTCCTTCTAGAAACAAGAATGCATTTGGGAACAACACCTATTCCTCAGCCTCCTTTGACAGAGGTCTCGCCGGAATCACCTTGATATTTGATCCATTCTTTCTCACACTGCACTCTCCGAGTTGTAGCCTTATTTCAACTTCCCTCCAATTCTCTTATTTTTGTAGATTTTGGATATTAGCTTTTTATTGAATGTAAAGTTTGCAAATATTTCTCCCTTTCTGTAGATTGCCTATTTGCTTTGTTTATTATTAAATCAGTGGTGTGGAAGGTTCTTAATTATATCAAATCCTATTTATTTATTTATTTAGTTGCTTAATTGCCATCAGGGTCTTAGTCATAAATTCTTTGCCTAGAGTTTCTAACACTTTGTTCTAGAATTCTGATTGTTGCATGCCATTGGTTCAAGTCTTAATTTATGTGAGTGGTGAGAGATGTGGATCCTGTTTTATTCTTTTGCATATGGCCATGCAATTTTCTCAGAATCATTTATTGAATAGGAGTTCTTTTCCACAGTAAATATTGATGTCTGTTTTGAAAAGATCATTTGGATGTACATGGATGATTTTATATCTGGGTTGTTTTCTCTGTTCCATTTGTTTATATTTCATTTTTGTTCCAGTACCATACTGTTTTGGTTACCATAGCCTTGTAGTATGGTTTGAAGCCTGGAAATGTGATGCATCCAGATTTGTTCTTGTTGCTCAAGACTGCTTTTGTTATTTAGGCTCTATTCTGGTTCTAGATGAGGTATAGAATTATTTGTTCTAGATCTATGAAATATGACATTAATCATTTGATGTAGATAACATTAAAACTGTAAATCATTTTGGGTAGTACGGATATGTTGAGTCTACTGATCCATGAGCATGATTGGTTTTTCCATTTATTTTTGTCATCTGTGATCTCTTTCCTCAGTTTTTCATATTTTTCCATATAGAACTCCTTTGACTCCTTGGTTAAGTAGATTCCTAGGTATTTTATTTTATTTGTAGCTATAGTAAATGGCACTCAGTCTTTGATTAAACTCTGAACTTGACTGTTATTACTATACAGAAATACTATATTTTTTTTATTAAATCATAGCTGCATACATTAGTGCAATAAAGGGGTACAATGTGCTGGATTCATATACAATCTGAAATGTTTTCATCAAACTGTTTAACATACCCTTCATGGCATTTTCTTAGTTATTGTATGAAGACATTTGTATTCTGCATTTAGTAAGTTTCACCTGTACCCCTTTAAGATGCATCATAAGTGTGACCCCCACCAATTACCCTTCCTCCACCCCAACCTCCCCCCTCCCCTCCCTTCCCATATTCTTGTGCTATAGTTGGGTTATAGCCTTCATTTGAAACCTTTAAATTAGCTTCATAGTAGGGCTGAGTACATTGGATACTTTTTCTTCCATTCTTGAGATACTTTGCTAAGAAGAATATATTCCAGCTCCATCCATGTAAACATGAAAGAGGTAAAGTCTCCATCTTTCCTTAAGGCTGCATAGCATTCCATGGTATACATGTACCACAATTTATTAATCCATTTGTGGGTCGATAGGCACGTGGGCTTCTTCCACGACTTAGCAATTATATATTGGGCATGTATTGGGCTGCAATAAACATTCTGGTACAGATATCTTGATTATGATGTGATTTTTGGTCTTTTGGATATATGTCTAGTAAAGGAATTATAGGATCAAATGACAGATCTATTTTTAGATCTCTAAGTATTCTCCAAACATCCCTCCAAAAGGAATATATTAGTTTGCATTCCCACCAGCAATGTAGAAGTGTTCCCTTTTCTCCACATCCATGCCAGCATCTCTGGTTTTGGGATTT
>CAUYRH010005423.1:0-12388 GCA_963574655.1 Perodicticus potto
GTAGAGTGCTGTGGAGTCACAGCTCACAGCAACCTCCACCTCTTAGGCTTGAGTGATTCTCTTGCCTCAGCCTCCCAGGTAGCTGGGATTACAGGCACCCGCCACAACGCCCAGCTAATTTTTTTTGATGCAGTTCGGCCGGGGCCGGTTTTGAACCTGTCACCCTCGGTATATGGGGCCGGCGCCCTACTCGCTGAGCCACAGGCGCCACCCAAGGACAAAATTTTTAAAAAGTGTCACAAAACATGGAAGTAGAAAGAAAAATTGAAGAAAGTGAAGTCAAACCTAATATAATTATTACAGCAATAAGAGTATGTGGTCCAACTTTTTTTAATTGTGAAGTTTCAGATTTGATTGTCAAAAAGCAATTCAATTGAACAACATACCGTTTGTAAGCTAAAGATCTTAAAGCTTAAAGAGTGTTAGTCCCAGGAGCAAGGCCCTGGTCAGGGCCGGCCGACCAGCGGCCTCATGCTCACTGCTATCCAGGGCAGCCAGGGGTCTGGGCTCCTGTTTATCTATGGGTCACTCAATTTATGTTCATATTGCTCCTATTTTGGTAAGTGACAGTTAAAATGAAGAGGAATTTATGATAATAGTAAAACTAATTGATGAAAATAATATGAAAAATGAATATTATTCAAATGTTCTATATTCATTAACCAATTATGATTTTCATATCAATTGTGCTATTAGACCAAACGCGTAATTTTTCAGAGCCTGCCCTGTGAGCTCAGCTGCTATCAGGAAATTATGCTGCATGCTTTCAAATCAATACACGTTACCCACAAAAATAAATCCCGCAGTCTGAACAAAGTGATTCCACGATCATGAGAAGACTGGCTGATGTAAGGACTAGTTTGCTTCACACACCGACTCTTTCGGTAAAGATGCCAAGTGCGTAAACCACAATCTTACTGCTATCCAAATTTATGAGGCAGTCGGGAAGGGAGAGCATATGACTTTGTAAAAAGGCAAAATTCCAGGCTGGAGAAATGACCGTATTAGACTTGAGCTTAGCAGAACGCTGCTGCCATAGCGAGAAGAGAGGGAGAGAGCAGAAGAGGCCTCACAAACACCTGCCATGTTCCTCTGACACTCTGACCCCTCCATGGCTTCTCGGTGTAAAAGCCACGAGTATGTGTCTGTCACTGCAGCCGATGCCTTCAGTGACAACACCAGCTTCAGTGTCAAAAACCTGATTCTGACACTAACAAAACTGAGATCCAGAGTCGTAAGGGCTACAGTCCTCACAGGTGAATATTTACAAGAACTAGAGAGAGTGCTTTTCTGACTCAAGCTTCCACTTTCTTACTCAAAGACTAGAACCAAGGCTAACGTCATAAATGTAACTCAATTATAATGGCCTGCAGCCACACTTACCACTTGGCTGAGACCCCAGTCTGGGAGTAGGATAAGACCTTCCGTCATGAAGACCGGCCCAGCCCACAATGAACCTTCCTCTACGCCTCCAGCAGATAAAATCAGGCACGCCTGGTCATCTCTGATTCTCAGTAAGAACACAAGACAGGTTCAAGCTTGGGCCTCTGACACACAATAACAAAACTATGCAGAAATCTTAGAGTTTAACAGGCCAGCCATTTGTAAATTTTACAGTGTAAATATTCAAAGACCCCGTGGTCTTACTCTCCAGAGTTTGTTTCTTTGACACACTTCCACACTCCAATAAAGATGTCAATTGAGATGGAAGCTTAGTGTTTTATCTTCTAGAATGTTGCTTCTCTACAGATTTCTTTTGATTTCCTTAAACCGGAAATCCTATAATGATCCTAGTCTTTACAAGGATTGACCGAAACACAGATGTTCTTCTGGTCAATATTCGAGACGAGTAGAATTTGTATCTCTATTAAAATAATATCATTGTTTCCTTCACTTCAAGTGCAGGTCAATTCTGTAATTTCATTTCTAAATGGTTCTGGTGTTCTGCTGACCACTCGTGGACATTTACTACAGTGATGAACCTGGAGGCTGTTAACTCTGCTAACTCCTGAGTGAGCATCTGTGCTTACAGGCGCCCACGTGTGGTGAGGGCCTCACATAGCCCTGAGCATCTGTCTCTAACAGTAGGCAATAAATGCTGGGCTTGGAAATCACCTCCCAAGTTAGAGACACTTACTTCTGTGGCTTATAAAAATTCTTGTGCCTACAGCCAGTGGAGGACTCATAGCAAGAAAACAACGTTTTTAAGATTAATGGAAATTTGAGGACTGAAAGAAAATTAAAAACCACACTTTAAACCCAATGAACAGCTGACGTTTTTTTCACAGTTTGATGACTAGCTGGGGCAAGTTAAACAGTGGCAGGAACAGTTTATTGCCTTGATGTTACTAGTCAGCAGAAATCTCCCATGATAGGGGAAATAAATACGTGTGTGCAGTGAGTAATCTGCGTTTTTGGCGAGCTCGCTTGCAGAGGAATTCAACCAAGTAAGCTAAGGGTCTTTGATTTTCACCAGCCCGTGGCTTCTCACGCAGACACAGCGCCAGCTTCTCGGGAACTGCGTCTTGCTCTTTGGCACGCTTTCCTTGGAATGTCACAGACATAGTTGAGAGGTCAGAGATGGCAAGGCAGTCTCAGTCTAAGGCACCAAGATGCAAGCTCCCAGATTTTGTCACGTTCCTTAAACGGCCTCCTCCCGGCTCCAGAACCACTCCGGAGCTCCCACCTCTCCGGCCTGTGTGCAGCAGTTGCATATTTTTTCACCCAGCTGCATCATCTTTTTCTTGAGAATTGTCCTGCTCTGGAACATTCTTGAAAAACAGCTTCATTCTATATTTTTCTTACCAGATCCCATACCAAGGGTGACAGATTTTGATGAATTAATGATTCCACAGGCAAATGTAATTTGGACATGCTGTTTATGTTTCAGATGAAGATTTTTTAGAAATAATGACATGAAATAAAATAGAATTCACGGCAACCAAGTGGCCTTGCGAATTATTCTTGGGTTGAGGCAGGTCTCAGTGGAGCTCCTGGAATCAGCCAAGCAGGACAAAACTGCTTTTCTCAGCGTGGCCCTGCTTTGCACTGGGTAACTGCCTGGATCGGACGTGTAGGATCTTTGTCATTAGAAGCTTTCCTTCTGTACATGCTGGAGTTCTAGAAAACAGCCGCGGCTCCTGAGCAAATTGTGGCGTCACGGTCCTTGCCTGGAGCACTGTGTAATCCTTTGTACGGAGACCTTTATGGATTTCAGCTTAATTTCCACTTATTTTATGCTTAATTTAGAAGATGTCTTTTCCTGCCCAACGATCCCACGGCTACACATAAAAGTTCCGTCGTCCTTTATTAGATGCGGGGCTGCCAACCCAGCAGTGGGACTCCTGTAATGTAACGTGACGCACTCAGTTTTGGTGACGTCACGTGACACCGTTGTCCTTTATTGGACCCCAGGACTACCGATCCTGCAGCTAGGCTTGTGTAACGTCACGTGATGCCGATGACCTTTATTAGACACTGGGCAGAGAACCCAGCAGCCAGGCGTGTGTAACATCACGTGACATTCTCGGTTTGGTGACGTCACGTGACGCCGTTGTCCTTTTTGGACGCAGGGGTCCACCAATTCTGCAGCTGGGCGCGTGTAACGTCATGTGATGTCGTCAGTTATGACGTCACGCAGAGGGCAGCAGCGTGCATGGAGCCGGTGTGTCTCCCTTTCCCCGCCTTCCCCTTGCTGCAGCTGCCAGATGGCAATGTGACGATTTCAATGCAATCGATGTTAAGGCTGTGTTTTACTTGGTGGAGAGGATTTTAAAGTTGGAAGTCCCCTGTAAGCACATACTTTCCCCGACTGGGAACTGCGCCCCCACGGTGGCTCAGCAGGTGCATGGGGTTCTGCTGGGGGCGGATTGTGACCCCATTAGCCCTTCAGAAGGGGCCGCCTCTCCCCTCCAGAGACCTCCGGTGTGACCGCTGCTGTGTGACAGGACGGGAGGACGACCTCAGAGCTGACTCCTTCACCTTTCTGTGGGCTGCAGACAGAGAAAATCCCCACCAAGGAGTTAGCTTTTGTAGGGCGGGAAGGCCTACCCTGTGACAGCTAAGTCATTCAACAATACTATGAAAAATTTATTATTTAGGTACTTGAGTCTGTGTTGCAGAATATAGAAGGATTCATCACAGAGAAAGGTTTAACTTACCTTAGGAGCACACAGTTTGAAATATGCAGGTATATGTTTATTTTTTAAAGTCTAGGGTGTAAGTTTCCTCTCATGACCTACAATTTAAAAAATGTATTAAAACCAACTACTTCGTATAAAGTTTGTTAAGACTAAGGAACAAATTTATGCAAAACCTTTGGTACAGTTCTTGTCACGTAGACATCCAACATTAAATGTCAAATGTTACGATTTTATAATTATTTCCATTGTCATCTCCCTAGTTTTTGTCCCATTTACACTTGTCTCTGGCAACCAGCTTGGCTTTGTCACAAAAGCACAGATAAAATGTTTTACCTAATTATCTGTTTTGAAAATGCAAAGTCAATATGTCAATAATATTAATAACTAATTCATGTTGACTAAAACTTTAAAGTGTATGTTCTAGAAGCATAATCATGTTTAATTATCATAATATTATGAGATGAGTATATATAGTATATATCATATATCTTTATAATGCCAATAGTATTTATAATCTATCTCATATGTGTGAAAATAAGAATTTTTGTTTTTTTATTTAATTTCTATCTCTCTGTTGATCACTATTTGATGAGACATTGTCATTTTTTTGATCACTTTTTAAAGCATGATTTTCATTAGTTTTTGAATGCATTTGTATAATTTTTACTAAATGTGACATCTGGGACCTTGTCACAGGCGATTTCTCCTGCTAGCTGTCTTCCCCATGCTTGGGTCACACCTCTTATAATTTTTTGTTGGAAGCTCGATATTTTAGGTAATATATTGTAGGAACACTGAAAACTGATCCAATTACCTCCAGGTCTTGTTTTTTGTTATTGTTTGCTCATTTGTTTTGTGACTTAAATGGTCCATTTTAGAGAAGTGCATTTCCCCCAGAGTGAACCCTCTGAGGACTATTCAGAGGTGCAGCCCTGGGCATGTGCAGTCACCCTGGGATGACAGTGGCTGCAGCACGGTTCTGTGTGACTTTACCTTTTTCACATTTCTCTGTAAAGCTATGTGTTTTTGTGGGTATGGGGTCCCACTGTTAGACTCCACTAACTGACAGCTCCTGACTCTGCATTTTTCACCATGCCCTGAACATAAGTTGCTCCACAGTGTGGGTCCTCCGCTGGAGTGGTTTTCCAAGGGGGTTATGTTGTTGTTGTTGTTGTTGTTTTGTAGAAACAGAGTCCGACTCTATCACCCTTGGTAGAGTGCCATGGCATCACAGCTCACAGCAACCTCCAACTCCTGGGCTTAGGAGATTCTCTTGCCTCAGCCTCCCGAGTAGCTGGGACTACAGGTGCCCGCCACAATGCCCGGCTAGTTTTTGTTGTTGTTGTTGTTGCAGTTCGGCCAGGGCCAGGTTTGAACCCACCACCCTTGGTGTATGGGGCCGGTTCCCTACTCACTGAGCCACAGGCGCCGCCTGGGGTTCTGTTTTGAGGTGTGATGAGACCTCAGGAGGTCTCTTCTTAGCTGTGTCTTTATCTGATTCTCTCTAGTAAATGAGCATTACATAATTTAGCCTGTTTTCACAGAGTTGCCAATCTCCCCTTAATTGCTTTCTACACAAATCACCTTGTGTAACTAAGTACCCTGAGGCGTGCACTTTCTCACGCCCTGTTTCAAAGAAAGTTAGTTTCCTTTGGGAAGAGTTTTGCACTGTTCTGGGTAGCAGAATCTTTAAGCCACCCCTCCAGAGCTGGAAACAGGGGTGATAGCACAGAGAACCGGGCAAGGCTGGGAGCATGTTCTCGCCTTCCCTCTCCATGCAGAACCCCCACTTCACCAGTGAGCCAGCGGGAGGGTGCTTGGGGTCTGTGTTTTTATCCTGCTGCTACGCACTGGGGGGCACCAAGCTCCCACCAAAAGTTATGTTGAAATTTTAACCCCAAATATGATGATATTAGGAGGGGGTGCCTTTGGGAAATGATTATGCCACCTGTGGGATTAGTGCCTCAAGAAAGGTGTGCTGGGCAGGGCTCTCACCTCTGCCACGTGAGGACATGGTGAGGAGACGCCGTCAGTGAGCGGGAAGTGGGCTCGCCTGACACCATGTCTGCCAGCACCTGGGTCTTGGCCTCCCAGCCTTCAGGACCACAAGAAGTCCATGTTCATTGTCGAGGCCGCCCAGTCTGTGGCAGCTTTGGTGTAGAGGCCCGAAGGAACTGAGACCCTGGCCGTTCCTGGTAGACTTCCTGCTGTGTAGATGGGGTCTGGGGGAAAACTGATTCCTGACCTGTGGCTGTCATCAGCGGTGACTCAGCTTCTGCAGCTTGGAGCTGAGGGGGCAAGAACTGTTAGTGACCAGTCTGTTCCTGTGAGATCCCACGTTCCTGGACTGGGAGCTGAGGGTAGTAAGGGCCCCATAGCCTTGGCCATGAGAAGATGAACTGAAGTTGGTGAGTTGCAGAGATGTAATCTTCTTCAGATACTTCATTACATTCAGATGTAATGTTCTTAGAGTTCTTGACTCTGTTTAGTAGACTTTCTTGAAAAGATGTTTATTTTGAAGCATGCCCTTACAAAATCACCAGACTTTAAAGGATATTTCTACATAATGTTAACCAATTACAATTGTTTTGCTGGAGAATATTTCCACAGAGCTCGTCAAATTACCATTCTGAATGTTCACCTCCTATAGTAAACATTTATTGAATGCTTACTGTATACCACTCAGGAAGGAGCATTTGAACACTGTCTCATTTCCTCAGGAGTGCCCTTGAGTGGGCTACTATCATTAACCTTAATTTTTGGAAGGCAGAAGTCCAACATCAGTATCACTGTGTCAAAACGCAGGCATATTGTGTGTGCACCCTCTGAAGTCAGCAGGAAAATTCTGTTCTTTCCTTCTTCCAGCTCCTGGTGACCCCAGACATTCGTGCCTTTGGGCTTCGTCACTCCAATCTCTGCCTCCATGGTCACATTGCCTCTTTCCTTCTGTCTGTATGAAATCCCCCTCTTTCTCTCTTATAAAGACCCTTGTGATTGCATTTAGGGCCTATACTCATGATCCAGGATAATCATTAAATGTTCAGATTTTAATTTAATTTTATCTACAAAGACCCTTTCCTTTACAAGGTAATATTCATAAGTTCCAGGAACTAGGGAGCCCCAGTCTGATAAAACTGGAGCTTTTATAAGAAGAGTGAGACATGGCAGGGTGCTCTCTGTGGTATGAGCACAGAGGGAAGGCCACGTGAAAACACACAGAGAAAGCGACTGTCAGAGAGCCGGGGGAGGGGCCTCACCATAAACCACCCCGATGGCCTTGATCTTAGACTGCACCAGCCTCCACAACTGTGAGAAAAAAGTTTCTGTTGTTTAAGCCACCTCATCCACAGTATTCGGTAGAGCACCTTGCTGATGTTTGAAGTGTCCCCCCAAATTGATACCTTGGAAACAACCCCTAGGTTGGAAACCACCTCCTGTGGGGTGGGAAATTTAAGAGGGGATTAGTTCATAGGGTTGGACTTGAGGTTGGACTTCTCAGCCTACAGAGCCACTAGCGAGTGCCTTTCTGTTCTTTATCTCAGCTGTAGCAGCATGCGGAGGACTGAGGCACAGCCCAAGCCAACTAAGACATTCATTCCTGTTGCTCAGCTTTACTGTCAAAGAATGATTACAACAGCTCCAGGCTGCAGACGGCATGTGGAGTGGCCCTGGTTCCCTGTGGTCCCAGAGTTGGGGTCCTGCCACCAAGTCAGTCCTGGGACCAGCACAGGTGGTAGCCGAGAGGCCAGGAAACTGGGCTGGTAGTGGAGGAAGCAAAAATCCCCATCAGGAGCAGCCCCCGGGCAGCCTGTCTGCAGCCTTCCACTTGGTGTTCCTCCAAGCCAGTGAGGCGTCCTGAGTCCCTGAATGAGCTCCTCCCCAAGCCTGCATGTAAAGGGTCTGTGTGGTAGAAGAGCGTGAGCCACCCAGATGTTCCTTAAGGAAGAACCTGTTGCCTCAGGAGCTGCAGAAAAGTCTTCAGTTCCACGTGGGCTGGTTGAGTGACGGTCTCCCCTGCACGGCTGTTTCAGATAAAGTCAGGTCTTTTCAGGGTCAGTTCATATCCCGTGATTAGTGGAGGCAGAGACACAAAGGCCCATTTGTTTTGTCCCCAAACAGGATGATTTCAGAGGGCCACTTCAGCTCCGGGGGATTCCTGGGGTCTGGGAGGCTGTCAGGCCTGTCCTGCAGGTGTCTTTCTCCTCCTCCTCTGGGGCTCTGCCATCTGCCCCCTCCTCCCACGGTGTTAATTCTCATGGCGCTTCCTTACAAACGTCTGGTACTTTGAACCATCTGGAGGCTGCTGTCCAGAGAACCTTCCCTGAAACAGTCACTAACATTCAGGGTGATCTCATAGAATGGAAAACATAAAGTCTCTGAGGTTCATTTGGTCCTAGGCACCAATGTCATGGCAAGGTGCAAAGTCACACTCAATGTGCTGTTGTGGTACACAGTTGACTTTTGGCTTAAGTGTATAAATTTGTTTGTTATCAGGAGTCCTAATAGAAGAAGACCTTATACAGGAAAATGTGCACGTAGGTTTTATAACAGTCTGCGGTGACAGAACCTCATCACTGATGCCTCCTTGCCTTAGAAGACTCTAAATGTTGAAGGCAGATCGGAAAAAGCTGGTACAATGGAGCTAAGAAGTAGCGAATTTTCCTTCCATGGATGATATAGAAGCAGGTATAATCCTATAATCATTGTGCTAAAATTGTGTCAAAGCAATAGCCATTATTATTGATATTAAAGGGGGTGAAAAAAATGGGATGAGTTATGTTGATCTGTTTATTTTGAAATTAGCTATCCAGTCTGAGTCGACAGCCTATAATTAATTCTGTACTTACATCCTTTAAGCTACAAAACCATAACAGTGAAAACCCCGTCTCCAGTCTGCCCATCACACTGAGAATAGCCCAGTAAGCCCGTCTTGTTCTGTTGCAGTGATTTTCAACCCCCGTGCTGTGGCACACTGCCGTATTATGAGGGGAGCTTAGGTGTGCTGTGAATATTTTTAAAGATCATTAATTACCTGCATACATCATTCACGAGTAAAATCCTGGAACCCTGCATCTTCTACGGAGGCAGACAGTGAAGACAGCCAACCACAGACCACCTACACCTGTGAGCCAAAAGAAAGTTCCAAGTTATCATTTAGGAAACAGCAAAAAAATCTTACTATGGTTTTCTTTTAGCATCACTGAATAAGTGCTTCTGACCTGATGCTGCTCTACCTTTGCCTATTACTGATTATACTAATCAGATTTGTGTTTTCCAGGAATGTCATCAAGCCACACGCAATAAAGATGGTTCCAGTCCATGAACCCCTGTATCACTCTCCCTCCCGAGAAACCCTAACTGCCCCCTTCTATCATCGCCCGATTCATCAGGAAGCAGTTAGATCAAGTCTTTGCCCCTTTTCCCTAACAGCAGTTGGGGTTTCTACTCGGAGAGGGAGAATTGATGCGGGACATTTGGGGCCCTGGCCAGCTCAGTGGAGCTGGCAGACCTGCCGCCTCCTCCTTGGTGGTGTTGGTGCTGCGGCAGCCAGCTGAAGAACCAGCGGGCTCCATGACTGGCAAGGAGGGAGACCTCCAACCCCCACCGGAGGCTCCAATAGGCAAAAAGGCACCTGTGCCTTGGTGTCTCCTTCACTTTACACTTAGGACTAAATGTGGAACCCCCATTTCCTATGCCTAGGTCAATTTCTTGTGAATTTCCTAGGCGTCAATTCCATGCATGGACTGTATCCATTCATTGATACACTCATTCACCTTGCCCCGGTGGAAGGGACTGTGTTCATTTATTTCCCGGCCAAGGAACCCATACACCTATATATACCCTAAGGCTAAAGGCCTAAAGGAGGAGACCGGGAAAGACCGGGACAGGAACGGAGAGAGCTTCTCTCTCCCCACTTGAGTTCTCTCCCTCTACCAGGAGCTTTAGTGTTTTCTGTATTCTTTTCTGTAAATAAATTCTGTCTTACCACTGGGGGGGGGGGAAATAATGTAATGAAGAATAATAAAATACATGTATTTAAAAAAAAAAAAGAAAGAAAATCTGGGGGAGAGAGTGTGAATCTTATGCTGGACGAGGCTGTATGCATATAAGCAACAGGTCTCCAAGGTGAACAGCCTCTGGAAGGGGGGAGGAGGCCCAGGGCGGAGGTTTCCAGCATGAGTCCTTTGTCTAGAGGTAAATAATTGGCCCTGAGAGATATTTTGGCCAGGACTTGGTAGATGGAAAAATACCTTTACAAACTGAATGAGTGTTCTAGCAAATGAATGACTGTAGCCCCTCACCTTGGACAAGGTTATTAGTCTTTGCAGTGGTTTTTGTCTGGGGAGGGGATTAGGGTGTGTGCTCCTTAGTCAGGGTGAGTCATCCAAAATGTTTGGGACTGCTTTGTTCATGGCCTTGTGGGGCTCAGAGGGTTTATGCCTGGAGATGGGACCTGAGCCTGAAACCTGGGGGTTCCCCGTCCAGCCCTGAGTGGGAAAATCCTGTATCAATGTTATATCTCATAAAATGTCTCTGATTTATAAAGTGTAATAATTCAGTTGCTTAAATTGTTGAGGAAACTGAGTCTTTGTTAAAGGATAAACCTTTTAAACCTTCTAATTATCAGTTTGGTCGAGCGAATGGGTGACTTCATGATAAACTGGGATTCTGTTTTGTGGGAAGTGAGTTTTTGAGAGTAAAAGAAATTAGACAAAAAGGAGAATGGCATTGTGTAAAGAAAGAATCTTGTGTGATAAATTTTGTCCTGAAACAGAATGGTGGTGTAAGAAAATAAAAGGCAGGGCAAAAGTTAAAGTTTGGAATGAAAAAAAAAAAAAAAAAAAAGGAAAGTTTAGAATCTTTGTAGATTGTCTGTGCAGGTCATAAAAGAGAATTTAGAGTAGAAACTCATATGTATATCATATGTATATTAGCCTACCACTATGGAACTATTAAGACCTGAGTAGAGAACCCAAGAAAAGTTACAGTCCCTAAGACCTCAGTGCTAAAAAGTAATTAATATCAGCACCTGCAGAAACAAACTCATATTGAGACCCCAAATTAAAATATATTGGAGTCTCGAAAGGGGGGAATGAGAGAGGATCCCCGAGAAGGGTGAGGTCTAGGAGAACAGGTCTTCTCAAGGAGAGCACCAGGATCCACTTGCAGGGTCCTCTCCACGGTGACTCAGCTCTTGGAAATTTGTAAACTTAACTTCCTGGAACTTGGAAATTTCCAAGTTCTGTGAAATGCTGTAGTTCTGTAGGAGCTAGAATAGCATTTCCTGCTTGATTCAAACTGGCCAATGAGAAGGGTAAGTATGGGCTGGAACTTTTTGACTGTTGATAAAAAGGGAAAGATCAAGCCAGACGGGAAGCGCAGCCATTTGGATTCTATGCCGCAAGCTCCCGGCTGGTGAATAAAGCCCTTCCTCTTATAAACGTGGTGTTTGGGTGTTCTTTCTCTCTGTTGGGCTGCGTCTTCCTGCAACAGTTGTGGTTGTCATTGTTGTTTGGCAGGCCCGGGCTGGATTCAAACCCACCAGCCCCGGTGTATGTGGCTGGCGTTGTCCTAGCTGCTGAGCTACAGGAGCTGAGCCCAGAATCAGGTTTAATTTCTTTCTTTTTAAAAATTTTTTTTGAGACAGAGTCTCACTACGTTGCCCTCGGTAGAGTGCTGTGACATCACACCTCATAACAGCAACTTCAAAGTCTTGGACTTAAGTGATTCTCTTGTCTCAGCCTCCCGAGCAGCAGAGACTACAGGTGCCTGCCACAACGCCTGGCTATTTTTTTGTTTCAGTTTGGCTGAGGCCAGGTTCGAACTACCACCCTTGGTGTATGGGGCTGTTGCCCCACTCACTGAGCAACAGGCGCTGCCCCAGATAAACTCTTTAAAATAAAACATAAATTTGCTTATAGTTTTCTTTCATTAGCCTCCAAACAATATGTTTTTCTTTTTTTTTTTAGACAGAGCCTCATGCTGTCACCCTGGATAAGAGTGCCATGGCATCACAGCTCACAGCAACCTCCGACTCCTAGGCTCAAACGAGTCTCCTGCCTCTGCCTCCCAAGTAGCTGGGACTACAGGCGCTCGCTGCAACGCCCGGCCATTTTTTGGTTGCAGCCGTCATTGTTGTTTGGCGGGCCCAGGCTGGATTCGAACCCACCAGCTCAGGAGTACTGGTGGGTTAGCCCGTTGAGCCACAGGCACCAAGTAAGACATTGTGTTCTTAAGACCTAGAG
>CAUYRH010005424.1:0-19956 GCA_963574655.1 Perodicticus potto
TCTCACAAAGTAATGAGAAAGTCTCTTGAATGTTATCGCAATCAGGTTGATGAAAATATCTCTGATTGTATCTGAAGCCCGTACACTGTACCCCATGATTGAATTATTGTACACAGCTATGATTCAATAAAAAAAAACATAAAATAAATTGCATGTTATAGAATATGAAACAATTGCTTTTATTGTTTATTCTATAAAATTGATTGTTTTTATTTTTTCAGTGAAATTAGAAGTCACCCACTAAAGGGGAGGAAGGATATGATGGGTGAAGAAACTAAGGAGGTATGAAATAGGTTTCTTTCAAAAAAAGAAAGAAGTGAAAATTGACCTGAGTATTATAGAATTTCTGGGCATCACTTAGTAGCACTTGAGGTCAGTGATCATGAATATAAAGTGGGATTATGTGGCAGTTTTTGTCACACTATGTTTATCTATTTGAGAGTTGGTGCAGAGAATGTAAATAGGACTTGGAACTTGGAGTTTTGTTTGGTGATTACGAGAGAGAGAGAGAGAGAGAGCGAGAGCGAGAGAGCAAGATGGAGATGACACAATTGAGATGGATTGGATTGGGTTATTGTCTCCAGTTTTTACTTTCTCTGATTGGATGATATGTCTCTACACCCCTTGCCATATGACTTGCAGCACCTGCTCCTAAGCACTGTCTCGTTGACCTTGGGCCCAGCCCTGTGTCCAGCTCTGGCAAATAGAATGGGAGCAGATGTCAAGTGAACAGAGACCTTACACATGCTCGCATGTTTTGGACCTTTTGGGCTTCTGCCAGCACCATGAGAGAAGCCTGCTCCAGGCAGCTGCCAGTCCCCTAGAATGAGGGGATATGAAGTACACCCGAATCAAGCTCGCTTGACACAGGGCTGCCCAGCTGCCCTGCAGGTGCATGATCCAGAAATAAATGCCTCTTCTTGTCAGTCACAGATATTTTCAATTATTACTCAATGTTATTTCTGCAGAATTCTGATTAAAACAGAGGGTATGACCACGCATGATACTGTGTTATCATAATTATGAATGGAGTCCAAGCCCGAGAGGGAGGGAAGTGAAGCTGTGAAGGAGACAGACAGTGAGCAGGTGGCAGGGTCATTGGTTTGGAAGCCACATCACACAGGGAGTCAGGAGTAAGCTGGAAAGATAGGAGGTAGTGATTAAAGAATGGGACACTTGAACTTGAGATTTGGAGGAGGCGAAGTTGTTGGTCATGTGAAGGAAAGACAAAGCATAGAGCATGGCCGTGGTGACGTATGGTGGAGGCAGAAGAGAGGACAGCAGGGGATTATGGAAGATGACGAGGACAAAGATCTGAGGGGTTGGCTTGGCACCTGTGGCTCAAGTTACTGAGGCGCCAGCCACATACACCTGAGCTGGTGGGTTGGAATCCAGCCCGGGCCTGCCAAACAACGCTGGCTGCAACCAAAAAATAGTTGGGTATTGTGGTGGGCGCCTGTAGTCCCAGCTACTTGGGAGGTGGAGGGAGGAGAATTGCTTGAGCCCAGGAATTGGAGGTTGCTGTGAGCTGTGATGCCACGGCACTCTATCCAGGGTGACAGCTTGAGGCTATGTCTCAAAAAAAAAAAAAAAATAAGATCTAAGGGGTCACAGGAATGAACAGGTCATTGACCCGGCTATGAAAATGACCAAAAACGAGGACTGGAATAGTGTGGGGGTTCCGGAAGGAGACTGTTTACATCTTCAATAAGTGAGAAAACTTTGGATCCATGGATGGCAGCAGCAAGGAGAAGCAGCTGGTGTAGCCTAATTGCAAGAGATTCTAAGAAGATGGAACTGCTGAAGGAGAAGAGAACAGTTATTTGGAAATAGCAATAAAAAGTAAAGGTTCTTTCAGATTTAACAGTAAATAGAGTGAGAATTTACAAATTTACAGTGTGCTCATCCTGGGGACGGCTGCAGGGAGTAGCGTTCTTGGGAAACAGCCTGGTTCCAATTAGGGCCAAATGGAAAAAGGGTTCATTTCATAAAGAAGGTGTGGGTGTGGGGGCTTCTGCTGAGGATGTGCTATGCAAGTGAATAAGGGCAGTTAGAGAGGACAGCCCAGGACTCACAGGACATGCTGGACACATTTAGCAACCGAAGTAAACAGAAAAGCAAGGCGTGAAGGGATTGTTTCTGATGTGTGTTGGCACCGGTCTGGCAGGCAGCCCTCACTGGGGAGTGAAGGGCGACTTGCCAGCCATTGGGACAATCTGTGGGATTCCTTAACTCCTGTGGTTTATGATACTGATGCAGGTGGGCTTACCAGGACCTCCTAGCTTTCTTGCAACACCCCTGAAATTGGGCAAATTATGTTTTCACGGATCATCACTTCAATTCTATGTTCTTTTCTCTCCTCTCCCTTCCCTTCCCACCTGGGTGCTCACTTCTGCTTGCTCAAGGATTGACGGGCTTTTTTCTATACATAGCTAAAGAAATACCCCCAGGAGAGGATCTAAAGCTTGATTATTATTGTTACTGTTCTTACTCTCTTATTGATTGTGATATATATCACCTGCTCCTCAACCCCTATTGCACTCTTACCAGCATGTGTCACATGCGTTGTGCTCACTGCTTGACTTGAAATAACTTTTGTAAGTCTTAGGTGATCACTCTTAAGCCTCACGACAACTATGTGAGGTGTGAAGCGATGACTCATTTTGCAGCTGGGAAACAGAAGCTTTGAGTATGTGAGTCCTTTATCCTGGGCCATTCACGTGGCAGTGAGATTGAAATGAGGGTTTCAATCTGGGATCTGGGTGAGGGTCATGAGTTATTCCTTAGTCTGACCCATCACTGAATGATCAGCGGAAGTCTCTGGGTAATTATAAACAAGTTGGGGCATCAGCAGCAGGTGACAACTGTCCTCTCCTCTGCATCTATCTAGTATGCCATTCATCTGTTTTCACTCTAGGTTTATCTTTATTGTGACTCAATTTGTGGTGACTTCAACTTCATAGATACCTTCTTTTCTTTGGGGCCAAAAGGTTCACTTCCTCTCTATCACTGTATTTGGAAAATCGCTCTACACAAAACAGATGTCATAGCAATATGTTGGTCCAATGGGTTTAGAGTTACCCAGATTTTTACTTACGTTGTTATTCTCAGACATATATTAAAATCAACTGCAGAGTTTATTTTATTTTATTTTATTTTTAAGTCCCACTGCTCAAGTCTCATTCACACTGGGCTGATTTAAGTCAGAATCACTGATACCATGGCGAGGCATCAGTAATTTCAAAGCTTGCCAGATGATTTGACTGGATTGCCAAAATTGCAAATCTCTACGTTGAGAGAGCCTGGTTCTGATATTTGCTTGCTCTGCTTGAGATATAATTGCATTTCTAATGATATGGGATTTAGGGGCAGGAAGTAGGAAGTGCTGTAGTAATATTGATGTGAAAAGGCATGGAATGCCCTTTCCCTTTCTCCATACTGTTTCCCTCTGGCCCTCATGTAAACAGCTATTTACCCCATTTGATTTTGTTACTTCCTCTTGTTTTTGCGATTTCATCTGGTACCTACATCTTGCTTTCCCTTGACTTGCATCCAGTTCTGCCTTTGCTGAAATGAGCTTCTTTGGCTGCTTTAGAAGACACAGCAATCACTCCCAGGAATTGCATTTGAAAGCAGGATGAAATCTTCATAATTTGCACTATCCCAAGAAAAGCACTCATCCTGATGAAGGTGACTGAGCCATTTAGGCTGAACTTGAGAAGCATTCTTGGCTGCGTGTTCTGACTCCTCCTCAGCCACCTGGCAGTCGGTGACACTACTCTGGCAGTGCTAGCTGATGCGAGCTGACACAGAGCCTCAAACAAAGACGGCCAGAAGCCATCCCCTGCCATTAGTACTCCCAGGGGTTTGTCCGAGGGAGGCTGGAAGGAAGAACCTGTATTTATATCTGTGAAAGGGATCTTAGGCATGAACTAAGTGTCAGGGAATTTGTTTTTGCTACACTGAGCATTTCTTAACTCTTTCTGGGTCTTTGGTAGGTTGATTTCAAAACTTGCCATAACAATTTAACCCTTTCTGCCCAGACGTGTGACTCATACCTGTAATGCTAGCACTCTGGGAGGCTGAGGTGGGTGGATTGCCTAAACTCACAGTTTTGAGACCAGCCTGGTCCAAAGCAAGACCTTGTCTCTAAAAATTACAGGGCATTGTGGCAGGCACCTGTAGTCCCAAATACTTGGAAGGCTGAGGCAAGAGAATCCCTTGAGCCCAAGCTTTTGAGGTTGCTGTGATGCCACCGCACTCTATCAAGGGTGACAAAGTGAGACTTTGTCTCCAAAAAATAATAATAATAATAATAATTAACCTTTTCTGTATCCACATTACTCCTGAGACTGTGCAGTGCCTCCCACCCCCACCAATTAAGTCTCTTTCCCTACCACCCTGAATCTCGGTTGATCTAGTGACCTGCTATGAGCAACGCAATTCAATGGATGTGATGTTGTGGCAGTTCTGAACTTTCCCTCAGGAGGCTTCCCACCCTTCTTGGAATGCTGAGACACCTGCTGAATTCTAGATCATTCTAGACTAGCCAGCCAGACAGCCCTCAATACATGAGAGACCCCAGCTGTGACGGCAGAGCACCTATGTGTCCCATGACGAATGCCTGATGCAGCCAAGACCAGAAAAGCTGCCCAGCTGGCCCCTAGACTCCTGAGCAATAATTCATGTTATTTTAAGCCATTGAGGTTTAGAGTTGTTTATCACACAGCAATAGCTAACTGATCACAGCCTCAATGATTCTCTCTCTAAGAGGAGGGTTAGTGGATTGATATCTAAGGCACTTTGTTTAATAGAGGCTGCGCACAGTAATGGTCTGTGGATGTCAATTTCACTGCTCTGTTTCTAACACAGACCTCCTAAAGCAGGGTGGTGGGGCTCTGACCTTTATCAGTGTCACAAGTGACTCTGATCCTCAGCTAGAATGGAAAAAATTCCTTGAAGTTGTTTCTTCTGGCACTACAAGTATATTATTCTTCCATAAGAGGTCCCTTGTTAGGGTTATGATCTGCTATAAAGAAGCATAATATGCAAATGCCCGGATAGTCAGGATTATTTTAGACAATGCCAAGAATAAAGGGGGTCAGGCTCTGTAGAGAAGCTCTTCCAAAGCACCGTGCCCCAGCCGTGAGCATGCTTGCTGGCCGCTTCTTCTCTCCTGAGCATCTCTGCGATAACTAGAAATTATTTTCTTATAAAAAATAGAAACTAACTGCATAAGCAAGGGATACATCACATGGATTTAAGGAATTTTCTCAGAGCACATGACAGAAAATACAGTCAAGCTTTATCAGTCATGGACTTGGACACGAACAGCATTGGGAACCAAGAGTATCTTGCTGGGCAGTGCCTGTGGCTCAAAGAAGTAGGGCACTGGCCCCATATACCGAAGGTGGTGGGTTCAAACCCAGCCCCAGCCAAAAAATGCAAAAAAAAAAAATAAAGAGTATCTTGCTGGATTCAGAATGCTTTCCCTTTTGCATTGCCTTTCTTAACAAAAGAATTCCCCAATTCCCATGTACACATCCTTTATTTTCTTCTCTTCCTTTTCAAAGACTGCCTCTCTCTGCTTGCTCATGAGTTCCCCCACTCCCCAATGAAGGGAGATTCAGTCCTGGAATTTACCTGACATTCCGGCTATTCACAGATTAATCTTCTTTTGTTCTAATTACAAATTGCCAGGAGGACTCTAATTGGCTAGTTGGAATTAGAGGGCCAAACTGGGTCAAACCACTCATGGCAGGGAATGCTTCCACATTCTACAGGCCTGCTTCTTCTGGATCTGCCTGAGAACAGGGTTATTAAAAAAAAAAGCATGGGGTTCAGGGGAAGTGAATCCCAAAAGTAATGAATGACTTTTCTGGTACAATCTATTATTTTACATTGGCTCATCAGGTCAACATACAGCATGTCCCCAAAGTTGCCCATAATGTTGTTATACACAGGAAAAATGGGAAATTGTAGCTCATATACATTTATTTACAAAGTATTCATTATGAAATTTTACAAAAAGCTTGCCAACACATAGATAATATTTTGTAAATATTTCATAAAATTATGTAATGAATATCTTGTATATAAAATTATATTTAGCTACAATTTCCCATTTTCCCCATGTATGGTGACTTTAGGGGCAACTTTTGGGACACTCTGTATAGGAAAATGTGTCAAACAAGTTTTGGAAATACTTAAATTTTGGGTGGGGCTTGGTGGCTCATGCCTGTAATCCCAGCACAGGGAGGCGTAGGCGGGCAGACTGCTTGAGCTCAGGAATTTGAGACCAACCAGAGCAAGAGCGAGATCTCATCTCTAGAAATAGCTAGGCATTGTGGTGGGTGCCTGTAGTCCCACGCTCAGGAGGTTGAGGCAAGAGAATCGCTTGAGCCCAAGAGTTTGAGGTTGCTGTGAACTGTGAAGCCACAGCACTCTACTGGGGGAGACAAAGTGAGACACTGTCTGAAAAAAAGAAAGAAGGAAATACTTAAATTTGACATCAAATCGTTGTTGCTTTTTTCAGTTTTATTGAGGTATACTTGACAGAGTTGTATAAGTTTAAATCTTCCAACATGATGATTTGATATGCATGTAGGGAAATGATTTCCACTCTTAAGTTAGTTAACACATCTATCACCTCACCTTTTTACCTTTTTTTGTGTGTAGTGAGAACATTTAAGATCTGATTTCTTAGCAAACTTCAAGTATACAATACGGAATTGTTAACCATAATCACCTGTAGATTAGATCCTCAGAAGTGAGTGAATCATGAATTAAGACATTTGAATAGACCAATGACGAGTAAGGACATTGGATCAGTAAGCAAAACCCTCCAACAAAGAAAAATTCAGAAGCACGCTTCATTATGAATTCTATCAAATATTTAAGAATGAATGTCAATTATTCTCAAACTCTTCCATAACATTGAAGAGTGAGGACCACTTTCAAACTCATTTTATAAGGCCAGCATTATCCTGATACCAAAGAGAGACAAGAACACTAAAAGAAATGAAATTTACAGGCAAATAAATATCCCTGATGAACATAGATGCATGTATTCTCAACAAAATACTAAGGAAGCAAATCCAACAGCATGTTAAAAAGATCTTACACCATGACCAAGTGGGGTTTATACCTGGGATACAAGGCTGATTTAAAATATACAAATCAACAAATGTGGTATACTGCATTAACAAAGTGAAGTAATAATAGAATAAAAATCATATGCTCTTCTGAAGAAATGCAGAAAAAGCATTTAACAAAATTTAATGTCTTTTCATAGGAAAAAACGCAGCCAATTGAGTATATAAAGAATGCAACTCAATACAACAAAGGCCATATACAACAACCTCACAACTGCCGTCTACTCAATGGTGAAAAGCGTTTCCTCTAAGATCAGGAAAAAGGCAGGGGTGCTTACACCTACCACATCTATTGAACATAGTTTTAGAAGTCCTACTCAGTTAAGCAGTAAGAATAAAAATAAATAAAAACATCCAAATCAGAAAAAGAGAAGGGAAATGATGAATTGTCTGAGGATGGCATGATCTTACATGTATATGGAAAATCCTAATCCTAAAAACTACACCAAAAATCATTAGAACTAATAAAAAAATCAGTAAAGTTGTAGTCTAGAAAACTAACATAAAAATCAGTTACTTTTCTGTGCACTAACAATAAACTATCTGAAAAATAATTTTTAAAGAATCCTATTTATAACAGCATTGTCATGGTTTAAATACACTCCCTCCCTAAAGCCTGTGTGGAAAATTTAATTTCCAATGCAATAGTCTTAGCAGGTGGGGCCCAAGGAGAGGTGATTAGGCCATGAGGACTCCACCCTCATGAATAAACTCATGCTGTTATCAAGGAAGCAGTTTTGGAAGGGAGTGTCTCAGAAAGGACAAGTTCAGCCCTCTTCTCTCTCTGCCTCTTGCAGGCACATGTGTGCACCCTGTCTCTTTGTCTCTCTTTGTTTTTCTGCCACGGGATGATGTAGTGAGAAGGCCCTCACCAGATGAGCCACTTGATATTAGTTGTCACAACTTACAGAATCACAAGCCAATAAATTTCTATTAATTATAAACTACTCAGTCTGTTTTATTCTTTTACAGCATAATAAAATGAACTGACAACCCTCAAAAAAAAAAAAAGAAAGAAAGTCATAGGAATAAATTTAACACAAGAGGTCAAAGATCAGTGCACTTAAAACCAAGATATTGATGAAAGAAATTAAAGACACAAATGAATGAAGAGACTTCTCATTTTCACAGATTAGAAGAAATCAGTATTGTTAAAATGTTCATGCCATCCAAAGTGATCTCCTGATTCAGTACAATCCCTGTCAAAATCCCAATGGCACTTTTTATAGAAATAGAAAACAGGTTTTTAAATTTATATAGAACCATGAGAATAGCCAACGAAATTCTGAGAAACAATCACGAAGCTGGAAGCATCACATTTTCTGATCTCAAACTACATTACAAGATTGGCACAAGGACACACATGTGTAATCTCAGCTGCTTGGGAGGCTGAGGTGAGAGGATTGCTTGAGGCCAGGAGTTCAAGACTGCAGTGAGTTAAGGTCACACCTGAGAACAGCCACTATACTCTAAATTGAGCAACGTAGTGAAACCCATCTCTATGCATAAAAGCAAACCAAACAAGACTATATTACAAAGATATGGCAGTCAAAGTAATGTGACACTAGTGTATAAACAGATACCTGAGTTAAATGGAACAAAATAAAGAGCCTAGAAATGAATACATGCATGTATAGTCAACTAATATCTGACAAGGGTGCCAAAAATACATAATGGGGAAAGGACAGTCTCTTCAATAAATCCTGCTGAAAAAACTGGACATCCATATGCAGAGGAATAAAATTGGATCCTTATTTTACACCACCCACAAAAGTCAACTCAAATTGTATTAATGTCTTAAATGTAAGATAGAAACTATAAAACTACTAGAGGAAAACATAAGAAAAATCTCTTAGATACAGTCTTGGAAATGATTTAGTTATTTTTGTATTTATGCTAAAAAGGTAAGTAACAATAGCAAAGTAAACAAAAGCAAACCCATCCAACTAAAAATCTTCTGCACACAAATAGGAACATTCCATAAAATGAAGAGGGGACCACCTGTAGAATGAGAAGAATATTTGCAAATCATATATCTGATAAGGAATTAATATCCAAAATATATAAGAAATTCATGCAACTCAATAGCAAAAAAAAAAATTCAATTAAAAATGAGCGAAGTACCTATATAAAACTTTTTCCAAAGAAGATACTCAATGGCCAATAGATAAATGAAAAAGTACACAATCTCAATTATCAAGGGAATGCCAGTTAAAACCACAATGAGATCTCACCTCACCCTAGTTAGAATGGCTTTTATTAAAAAGTCCCAAACCATCAGATGCTGGCGTGGATCCAGAGAGGAAGAAATGCTGATACATACACCATGGGTGGGACTGCAAATGAGATTCCTCAGAGAACTGAGGTAGACCCACCACTCAATCCAGCAACCCCCCTATTCATTATTTACCCAAAGGAAAAGAAGTCATTTTATGAGTAAGGCACTTGCATATTAATGCTTCTTGCATCACAATTACAAAGATGTGGAATTAACTTGAGTGGTCATGATTTCATGGGTAGATTAACAAAATGTGGTCCCAAGAATTAAAGGCTTTTGCAATAATTTGGATGGAACTGGAGTCCATTATCCTAAGGAATGAAAAAACAAGCACCATCATATGTACTTGCTACTAAATTGGAACTGATTTTCTTACATGCACAGAGGGAAGTAAAACTCAGTGGGAATCGAGCATGGGAGAAAGAGGAGGAGTATGGTAAAGAACTACCCAATAGATACAATGAATACTCTCTGGATGATGGGACGGTTACAGCCCTGACTCAAGCATTACAAAAGTGATCCATGTAAACAAAAACATTTGTACCCCCATGATATTTTGAAATAATAAAAATGCAAAAACAAACAAGAAATAATCACAAATACTTCAAGAATAATTTTACCGTCCATATGACAAATCTTTATTTACAGTTTTTTTCTTGAGGGCAGGGCATATGTGCTTAAAGTAAAGAGATTTGACTGGTAAATTTCAAAGACATAGAAATCATTGCTATTTTGCTCCATTTATTTGGAATGACCTTTAGAAGAAACTCAGGTATATAGGTAGTGCTATTGTAAAATTTAAGACCAAGATAAAAAAAGTTTTCTTATTCAAAATTAAGGAAATTATAATTTATTTTTCTTTCATAGTTTGGTAAATATTTTAGGATACCACACTGATGTACAGTGACATGAATCTGTAGACATGAATTCTGATACCATAGTTTAGTGGGAGGGGGATGTTAATCAGTTAACAACACAGATAATTGTTCAGTACAAAGGAAAGTCAGTGACAAAATTACTATCAGCTTTTAGAGCATAATACTAGCCCAGGGGTCCTCAAACCAAGGCCCGCCAAGGACATTAATCTGGCCCGCTGGGCGTTTTTGCCTACGCTGCCTGTCCTGCTTAGCACCCAACTTGTCCAGGGCTACAGGGCGCATGTGTGGAATGTGCCCCCGCACTCTCCGACTGGGCTCCTTCTCTCTATCTCTGGACTCCCCATCTCAGTCTCAGGTGAGTCTGGGACTAGTGATGGATGAGTCACCAGCTGGCCTGTGCAGAGCCTGCTGAGGACCGAGGTAAGAACAAGTTAGAATTTATTTTTTTTTCAAGTTAAGAGGTCTATTTTTTTTTAATTTTGCAGTTGGTAGGGCCCTTCTTTGCAGTTAAGGGGGGGACTTTTTTTTCTGAAATTAGGAGGTCTTTTTTTTTTTTTGCAGATGGGGGTACCTTTTTTTTTCACTTTAAATATTGTATTTGTTCCCTTTTTTTTTTTTTTTTTTGCAGTTTTTTGCCATGGCTTGGTTTGAACCCACCACCTCCGGTATATGGGGCCGGCTCCCTACTCCTTTGAGCCACAGGTGCTGCCCTAAAATTGACCATGATTTTTAAAAGGAAGATTGGAAAACCAGATAGAGTGGCAATGCCTAAGAAAAAATACAGAACTGGGAAAGTCCTGTGCCCTGGAGTGTCCTGTTTCCTTGCATTTTGTTGTTGGTTTTGTCCCTATTTTTTTTACAGTCTCACCAGACAGTCACCGAGAGGAAGATGCAATTGATGGCAGGCACAAAACCATTCCCAACTGCGACACTGTCAGTTCAAAGTTGCATCTCTTCAAAGAGAATGAAAAGAGAAATTGAACAAAAAGTCCATTCCTGGGGTTTGACTGTGGAGGGCAAGCAGTTAGGGACCAGGCTATTCCCACGCAGCCTGACCTTTGTTTATTGATACGCTGTAGAGTTCTCACACTTAATTTTTGCTGGTAGGAAGAGAGTTTGTAGCAAACTTTCCCCCAGGTGAGAGACTGATAGAGAATAAAACTGTCTTCTTTTCTTTTTGATTTAAACTGTGATTGCTTGATATTATTTTTGGATGCTTTCAAATGGTTTGGAAAGGTTACTGTGCACATAGATCATTGAAGGGACTGTTAAACCATCAATCCCTCGAGATTGTGATTTGGTAGGAATCAGATAGGGCCCCAGAATCTATATTATGAGAAAGCTCTCAGGTGCTGGGATACTGGCCTGCCGAGACATGATGCCGGAGAGAGTCAGGAAAACATCCTCGAGGCAAACACTTTTCATCTTTTTTTTTTCTTTTTGCTTATGGTAAAAGTGGTCTTGATAACTAGTCCTGCTTTCCAACTGTTGTTCCAAAAACATGACTGCAGCTCAACCACACAAGCCTGAAGAAAAGGCATTTCTAATAAATTATTTATAAACAATGCAAATTGGCAAAAATCTACTCTTGCTTTTCCCTCCTTTCCTAAATCCCGTGTCTTCTGGTATTTCACAAAGTCATTCTGAGGAACCAAAAGATAATGTCTTAAATTAGAGGGTATGGAGAGCTCAGTTACATCCCTTCAGCCCCTGCAGTGTTCTACTTGGCAGAAGGCAGCTTAACGATGCAAGAGAAAAAAAGAGCCTGTGTGGGAAGAGTCAAAATCTCCCTCTTGGATAAAGTTGCATTTTCCGTTTGGCCGGAGTCAGCACCCATAGAAGGCAGAGCAGTGTTGGTCCCACTTTGCTGTGGATTTCTTTTATTGAGCGTTACAGGGGCTGTTCCTGGTTTTCCAGTTGCTCTGACATCACCAACATTGTCTCGTGGAGAACGTCAGTAGGATGCTGGTGGGTGGGGAAAAGTGTTTCCTGGCTCCTGTTTTTTTTTTTTTTTTTTTTTCCTCAGTTCTTCCTAATTTTTGTTCATATTATCCAATAAGAATGTGTACCTTGCAGGAAATACAGAAAGGCATAAGAAGAAAAGAATATCTGAGTCTTAATCACTGTTAATATTTTAATTCATTTCCTTTGTGTATTTTTTAAGTCTGTAAAAATTCCTATGTGTTTTCTGCTAAATTGGGATCATACTTTATAGGTTTGAGTCATTTCTTTCTTTTTACTACCATCATGGATATTCTTACATATCATTGAATATGCCCTAATAACAAGGCTTTTTGTAGAGACAGTGTCACCCTCCATTGCCCAGGCTGCAGTGCAGTGGCATCAGCATAGCTCACTGCAGCCTTGAATTCCCAGGCTCAAGTGATCCTCCTGTTCCAGACTCTTGAGTAGTTAGACCTAAATGCCACCACACCCGGTAACTTTTCTGATTCCTTTTAGAGAAAAGGGTCTTGCTATGTTGCTCAGGCTGGTGTAGAACTCCTGCTTTAAGTGATCCTCCTGCTTGGGCTTCCTGAGTTGCTGAAGTTACAGGAGTGAGCCACTGAGCCCAGCTCAATAATAAGCTCTCGCAAGCTTTTAGTGCTGTAGCATTTTCATCTTTATCAAGTTTGATAATTTCTCGAACTAAGTCTCTATTTCTAGGTTACAAGAAACCTTTTTTATTCCAACTTTTACATGTTGCTAGTAGACATTTTAAAATTACGTATTATTTTTTAAAATTTCTGATTTTCTAATTTAAAGTTTTATTTTATACATGTACTAACTATTTGGTCTTTTATTGGCAAGAATAATTTTGATATTTCACTATGTTTTTGTCAAACTGTTAATACTCTCTTATTTCTTTGAACATATCCATATTCATTATCTTGTAATTGCAATATTATTTCTTTTTTTTTGAGATAGAGTTTTACTTCATCACCCTGGGTAGAGTGCCCTCTCTCCCTTCTTTTCTTTCCTTCTTGCCTTTTTCTCTCTGTTATATATTTCCGAGCTTGTGGGAAAATAGGAACTTTTCCTAAGGCAAGAAATAAGAGAAAAACTCAAATATAGAGAATATTAAAGTGCTAGAAATGATGTTTGCTGTGAGGATATTTAAATATTTCTAATTGCCAAGAGCCTTAGTTGACTAATCACAGGGGAACAGAAGACAAAGCCCCACAGTGGGAAAAGAGAGCCAAGCCCCAGAAAAAGGGGAGCTACACCCATATGGGGGATTTTGAGACTATTTGCTGAACTCAGCCTCTACTGGGCACCAAGACAAAAATAAAAGAAAAGCAAACAAACGAACTATACATGCACACACACACTTAAACATATTTATTACATATATTATATATGATATATATACATAGTGAAGCTATATAATAATGTATACATAGTGTATATATGTATATTATATATATTATGGTACATATAGTATATAGTATATGATATATACACTATGTGTAGAGCTTGTGAAGGGCTTAAATACCTATATAATTGTATATATGTAGTGCAGAGCTTGTGAAGGGCTTATAGGTACCTATAATATTCTGTTTCTTGATTTCTTGGGTGCCAGCATCACAGATATGATTCACTTGTGAAAATTCATTGAAACCTTCCTATATGGTATGTGAATATTTCTGTGCACATATAGTATACTTTAACAAAAAGTTTAAAAAAATCATATTACCTATATGGCTTCCTCCCAAATTAAGAATGTTTGTTTTAATGCAGACTCAGGGTGGTAGAGTCCCATATTCCCAGCAGAAGAAAATGCACACTTGTGTTGGAGATATGTAAATTAAACACAGAATATTTATAAAATTCTAAAATTAACAAATACTGGGAGAAGTGACTCACATGAGAAGGATTCAGTAGAAACATGTTTCAGAATCAGACCTGCCTTGACACTGAATATTGGAATTCCAGGTTGGGCACAGGGGCTCATGCCTATAATCATAGCACTCTGGGAGGCCCAAGCAGGTGAATTGCTCGAGCTCAGGAGTTCGAGACCAGCCTGAATTAAGAGTGAGACCCCTACCTTTAAAGATAGCAAGGCATTGTGGCAGACTCCTGTAGTTGCAGCTACTCAGAAGGCTGAGGCAAGAGGATCATTTAAGACCAAGAGTTTCAGCTTGCTGTGAGCTGTGATGCCACGGTGCTCTACCCATGTGATAAAGTGAGACTCTGTCTCAAAAAAAAAAAAAAAAAGAAAGAAAAAATTGGAATTACAAGGTAATGAATATGGATATGTTCAAGAAATAAGAGAGTATTGACAGTTTGACAAAAACATAGTGAAATATCAAAATTATTCTCACCAGAATAAAAGATCCAATAGTAACTCTAGAAGTACATGTATAAAATAAAATTTAAAATTAGAAAATCAGTAATTTAAAAATGTAATATGTAATTTTAAAATGTCTACTAGCAACATGACAAAGTAGAAATAAAAAAATTTATCTTAACAATGTATTTTGTATCTAAATATATCTAAAGTATATCTTTATATAGATAATTTGGATATCTGTATAATGATATCCTCTATATCTAAAGTATTATCATTTTAACATGTAATCAGTATAAAATCATTAATGAGATAATTAATTGCTTTTGTGTAAATTGTTGAAATCTTGAGTATATTTTACTCTTATGGCAATATCTATTTGGAATAGCCACTTTTAGACAATTCTCTATTTGTGGGCTTACACACACACACACACACACACACACACACAGAGAGAGAAATTTACTTTCTTCCAATATGTATAAGTGGGTAATGGTCCAAGTTGGAATATAGAAAACCAACACTCTTCATGCAGATAGCTATGTAGTTTTAATTTAAAGAACAGATGTGTATAATTTATTGAACTTTTTCTCCACTGAGAAATATTTAGTTTTCTTTCTCTTATTTCAAACAAGGCTTCAAGGAACATCCTTTTATACAAGACCTATGTGTGCTTGTATATTTCCAAAGCATAGAGTTTAGGATTTGGGATTTGCTTTGCAATGGATGGTTTTAACAGCAGATTAGACACAACTGAAGAACTACTTAGTGAACTGGAAAGAAATCTGAAGAAGTTACCTAGAATGCAGTGCCAAGAGACAAGGAAATGGGAAATATAAAAGAGTGGTTAAAATATATGAATGATATAGTTACAATTATCTTAACAAAGACAAAAGAAAGAATGGGGAATAGAGTTGTTCACAAAAATAATACCAAAGTTACCCCTACAATTGTTCAGACAGCAGTCCTCAGATGAAAAATTTAAATGAATCCTAAGAAAAATAAATGAAAAGAAACTCATGTTGGCACTGTGTAGTGACCTCATAGTACACCGAAGACAGAAGATCTTACAGTTACAGTCAGTTATAAAAGAAAAAGGCAAAAATCACCTACAAAAGGAATAATTACTGGACTGACAGCTGGCTTCCTGCAGAGACAGTGGAAGACAGGAGTTATGAAGTAAGATTTATTAAGTGTTAAGAGAAAATACCTGACAATCTATAAAGCACAACCATGATATAAAAACATTTTCAGAAAAAAACTGAGGGAGTTTACAAGAGGTAGGCCCTCCCTAAAGGAATATATCAGGGATACATTTAGGTAGGAAAAAACAGGAATTCCAAAAGTTATGTTTAAGTTGAAAATGAAATTTAACAAATAAAATTAAAATCATGATAATTTTGGTAAATCCAAACAAAGTTGATGACATATAATAATAACAATCTAATTTGTAAGATTTAAAAAAATCATGATAATCCTGAATTCTGGACAATAGAGTCTAATTTAAAAGAATGGATGACTGGAGCTCTTTTAAAGTCCATGTCTTCTGTAGGAGAAGAGTTAAAAGATATTGAATAATTTTAGACATCTTAAGTTAAAAATGCATGTTACAATTTCTAGAGCAATCCCTAAAAGCATAGACACTAAATGTAAAACTATGGAATCAGCAAAGGTTAAAAACGAAATGGAGAAAATAAAACTCAGGTCAAAAGGCATTGAGAAAGGGTAAACAAACACACACATGCAAACGAAAGTACAATTATGAAAAGAAAAATAAAAATATCTGCACCCATAATCAGCAAAGTAAAAGACTAAACTACCCACTAAAACTCAGAGACTATTCTCTGCATAAAAAAGTGACTACATTTTAAAAGATAATCACCAAAAATAGAGGTTATAAGAGGGTTTAAAATAAAAATATAGAACAAATGCCCATGGAAACTAATGAAAAGAAAGTTTGTAGGGGTATAAAATACAAGACAAAATCACCCTAAATTAAAAAGCATTATAAAAGAAAAAGAATTTTTTATATATTGACAAATGTTTTTATTCCCTAGAAGAATATATTATTAACTTGTATGAACCTTGCAAAATAGATTTAAAATAAATATACTAGAAAATTTCTAAAAACTACATAGAGAAAGCTGAAAAATCCTCCCGCATTTTGGGACATTTTAATACAGTTCTCTAAGGTATGGATGGGTAGTCAAGTAAAAATAAGGCTATAGAAGTTTTAAACAACATAATTAAGAGGTTTGATGTAATAGATATATTTAAAACATTTTTCTGGGAACACATAAAATATTTATAAAAATTAGTGATATAGTGGGCCAGAAAGTCTTAACTTTCAAAGATTTATAGTCATATCTACTCCATATTCTAACGTTAATACAATTGTGGAAAGAAAAACTTTTAACAAATTAAATTTAGCATACTCTTTTTCAAAGAGACTTTATTAATTTGCATTCCCACCAACACTGTAAAAGTCTTCCCCTCTCTCCTCATCCACCCCAGCATCTGCAACTTGCCATGTGGGCTATTCTTACTGGGTTAGGTGATATCTCAGGGCAGGTGGGTTTGCTCTCAGCAAAGTATCACCAGACTAGAAATGCAAATATCCAGTGCACTCAATATTAATATGAAGCCAGTAGATGATCTAATTCATACCCACATAGGAGAAAAACTCATTTCAATTCAAGTTGGGGGAGGGGGAATGGAAGAGGGGGAGGGGAGGGGAGGTGATGCTCCCACTTAATGAGCACAATGTAAGGGTGTATAGAATACCTTTTGGTGTGGGCCACAACTACAAAAGGGACTCTACCTAACACATTCAAATACTGTGACCTGGTTGTTTGTACCCTCACATTAACCTGAAATAAAAAAAAAATTAAATTTAACAGAGTTTATTTGGGAAAAAGCGATTCATGGATTCATGAATGGGGCAACACTCAGAAGCAGAAGAGGTTCCAACTAGCAGCAAGAACAAAGAGATTTTAAGGCTGAGCAGGGAAGCAAAGTAGAGAAGTCATCAGACTGGCTGTGGCTGGGCGGCTGCTTCCTTTGGGCATGGTGTGATGAGGTGTTTGCTTTACTTGAGCTGATTAGTTGTGTGCCTGTGACTGGCTGAGGCTTGACAGCTTGTGGTTAGCTGAAACCAGGCTATTTGTTACCAAAAAATACTCAAATTAGGTTTTGGTTTATTTACATATTAAATTAGGGTGTAAGCTTTTTTTCAGTACAGGAATTCATAGCCTCAGGCTAATGGCTTATTTGACTCAATTAAGATAGAAATTAATAACAGAATGATGCCAACAGGACAGAGATGTGGAGTGAGAGGTAAGGATTAATTCTTCTAATACCTTTACCCTAAGGCCTGTGTTGTGCCTGAATTTCAGGGTCCCTCCAGAAGAAACTCACACCAGGAGTACCGATGCAAAAACAAAGGGTGGAATTTATTACATGCTTAAGCTTGGACCGTTCAGCCCTGCCTAAATGGTGGATCGATCTGAATGGCCCCGAGGAGTGGGGCTGAGGTATTTTTATAGTATACCGAAAGGAAGTTGGGAGGGGGGGAAATGCGATAAGGGGAGTGGGATTAGGGATGGTTTGAAGAAGGATGAGTCCAGTTGTCTCTTTACTTGCTGATTGGATGCCTTGGTGGTGCCAGGAACGGGTGGGTGGTCGCTAAACAGGAAGGGGCCAGTGCTGATCAACTGGTGGGGGTGGTCAGGGGGAACCAGTGCCAGGAACCAAAAGTTACAAAACTAACATTTACACCACAAATTACACAGCAGCCTGTAAAATGGAGTCCGTTAACTAAATGGTGTCACACGGGCCCTTTCAGCCTGGCCTTCCAGAAAAGGAGCTGGTCTCCTTCAAAGTTCTTTGGAAAGTGGCTCTGGTTTAGCACATCAGGGTCAGCGAAGGCTTGGAGGATAGTCCTCAAACCGTGCCGGGGCGGGGCAGCTGCTATACCCCTAGCTGTAAACACTGAGCTGACAGGGGAGGGCTAGGGCCAAGGTTCCACCATGGCTTACTTTGGTTGTGTCAGAGCCTCTCATCCTATGAGGGGAGAGACTGATGCTTCCCAGAAGCGATTCTTTTTTTTTGGCGGTTTTTGGCCCGGGCTGGGTTTGAACCCACCACCTCCAGCATATGAGGCTGGAGCCTCCTTTGAGCCACAGGTACCATCCCCCAGAAGTGATTCTTAAAAACCTTTGGCCCCCAACATGGGTCTCCTCTCCCCAAATCTGACTTCTGGCCGGGTCAGTTTTTGTGTGCTGCCCTGAGTGTCAGGAGGACACACCTACCACAGATTCCCACCTCTGTGACTGTCCAGCAGTCTCCATGTATGCACTGCTAGGTCAGCTGCCCTTGTTTACAGTCCATAAAACAAAGGACTCTCAGACATGGAAGAAGGGAGTAGAAACTGGCAAAACCCCTTATGGACCAAAGTTGGCATTGCTATTTAAGTTGTACGTGGGTGAACAACATTATTCCAGAAAATTCCACAGCAAAGAAACTGGTACAGGCACACTGGGGGGCTTCTTGTTTTACCATGGTACAAGCTGGTGTGGTGACAACGTGCAAAAGTATCTCATTCTCTGCTGGTGGAGGAGCAGTGCTCTCAGGCAAATGAAGATCTGAGAAGTTCTCCCCTGCCTCTGACCCTGGCCTCCAGAGAAATGGCTCGAGGGCGTGAAATTCACAAAACAAGAACGTCAGCCTCACACAAAATCTGTGCAAATAACCAAGCAACACTTCTCCCTCTTGACCTTATGGTTTCTAAATTTTTGAGACATGAAAGTCAAAAATTAAGGATGTACAAGTACAATTTATTAGCTATCTAAAGAACTTGGTGTGGCCTTTGGGCACCATGGCACCCACTGACTAGCTGATCAGAGGGACTTCTCGATTTTTAATCATTTGCATTGCTATTGTGACTGTCCAACCAATATTTGATGTCTGACAATTCAAGTGTCACATATATATATTTTTTAATTTCAATTTCTTTTTTTTCAAAATTGTTCTATAAGGTTATGGCTGAGATATAGATGTGATAGAGGCATCATAATTCTGAGAGGTTTTAAAGAATCTCTTAAAAATTCTTTAGGAATGTAACATATAAAAATGACCATTTTAACAACAATAAAATAAAGACAAGCATATCTTTTTTTTAAATACGTGTATTTTATTATTCTTCATTACATTATTTCCCCCACCCCCACCCCACACTGGTAAGACACAATTGATTTACAGAAAAGAATAAAGAAAACACTAAATCACCAGGTAGAGAGAGAGAAATCAAGTGGGGAGAGAGAATCAAACACCGTTCCTCTTCCAGACATTCCCCGTCTC
>CAUYRH010005426.1:0-10838 GCA_963574655.1 Perodicticus potto
AAGTCCTTTATCCATCTTGAATCAATTTTTGTGAGTGGAGAAAGGTGTGCATCCCGTTTCAATCTTTCATGTGGATATCCAATTCTCCCAGCACCATATATTGAATAGGGAGTCTTTCCCCCAGTGAACACTCTGGTTTGGTTTATCTAAGATTAGATAGCTGTAAGTTGTTGGTTCCATTTCCAGGTTTTCTATACAATTCCAAGTATCTATGTCTCTATTTTTGTGCCAGTACCATGCTGTCTTAACCACTATTGGCCTTGTAATACAGCCTAAAATCTGGTATGGTGATACCCCCAGCTTTGTTTTTATTACTAAGAACTGCCTTGGCTATATGGGGTTTTTTCTGGTTCCATACAAAGCGCAAAATCATTTTATCCAGGTCTTGAAAGTAGAATGTTGGTATTTTAATAGGGATGGCGTTGAATTGGTAAATTTCTTTGGTAAGTATAGACAGTTTAACAATGTTGATTCTTCCCATCCATGAGCATGGTATGTTCTTCCATTTGTTAAAGTCCTCTGCTATTTCCTTTCTTAGGGTTTCATAATTTTCTTTAAAGAGGTCTTTCACTTTTGTTAGGTATATTCCTAAGTATTTCATTTTCTTTGGGGCTATAGTGAAGGGAGTTGTCCTTAATTAACCTCTCATCTTGACTGTTGTTGGCATATACAAAGGCAACTGACTTGTGGACATTGATTTTATGTCCTGAGACATTACTGCATTTTTTGGTGACCTCCAAGAGTCTTATAGTTGAGTCTTTGGGGTTCTCTAAGTATAAGATAATATCATCAGCAAAAAGGGAGAGTTTGACCTCCTCTGCACCCATCTGGATGCCCTTTATTTTCTTGTCTTGTCTAATTGTATTGGCTAGAACTTCCAACAAGTTGAATAGCAATGGTGACAGAGCACAACCTTGTCTGGTTCCAGTTCTAAGAGGAAAAGCTTTTAGTTTTTCTCCATTCAGTAAAATATTATCTGTGGGTTTATCATAGATAGCCTCAATCAGTTTAAGAAATGTGCCACTTATACGGATATTCTTCAGTGTTCTCATTAGAAAGGATGCTGAATTTTATTGAATATTTTTCCTGCATCTATTGAGAGGATCATATAGTCCTTGCTTTTGCTTCTGTTGATACGATGGATAACGTTTATTGACTTTTGAATATTAAACCAACCCTGCATTCTTGGGATGAAACCTACCTGATCATGATGTATGACTTTTTTGATGATAAGCTGTAATCTATTGGCCAAGATTTTGTTGAGAATTTTTGCATCAATATTCATTAGTGAAATTGGTCTGAAATTCTCCTTTTGAGTTGGATCTTTACCTGGTTTTGGTATCAGGGTGGCAATTGCTTCATAGAACGTATTGGGGAAGATTCCTTCCTCCTCAATTTTTTGGAATAACTTCTGTAGTATAGGAATAAGCTCTTCTTTGAAAGTTTGATAAAATTCTGGTGTGACGGCATCCAGACCAGGGCATTTTTTTCTTGGGAGATTTTTTATTGTTTCTTTCATCTCAGTGCTTGAAATTTGTCTGTTCAGGAGATCTATTTCATCTGGGCTAAGTCTAGGGAGAGTGTGTGATTTTAAATATTGATCCATTTCCTTCACATTGTCAAATTTCTGGGCATTAAGTTTCTGGTAGTATTCAGAGATAATCTCTTATATTTCTGTAGCATCAGTTGTTATTTCCCTTTTATCATTTCTGATTGAGGTTACTAGAGATTTTACCTTTTTATTTCTAATTAGTCTGGCCAAAGGCTTATCTATTTTATTTATTTTTTCAAAAAACCAACTCCTTGTTTCATTAATTTTCTGAATAATTATTTTATTTTCAATTTCATTGATATCTGATTTAATTTTGGATATTTCTTTTCTTCTGCTGGGTTTAAGCTTAGATTGTTCTTCTTTTAAATTTATCACTTTAGAAGCCTACATGCAAAAAACAGAAAGAGGGCGTATCAACAAACTCACAAGCCATCTGATGGAATTGGAAAAAGAAGAACAATCTAAGCCTAAACCCAGCAGAAGAAAAGAAATATCCAAAATATTTATGAATTATTAATCAACTTTGGCTTGTCTCTTGGTCATCTGGATCCCCTACATGCAGGTGCTGGAAGATGGTTCTGTACTTTGTATTTGTGAAGAAGGATGTCCTATACCCATCCTTAGAAAGTCAAATGGAAAACTGAGAAAAGGAAGCCTTTGGGTTGCAACTCTAAGGATTCCAGATAATCCCTCTTTTTCATCCCTTCTTCTTGGATATCTTCCCTCCTTCCCAGGAGTTTTGTGCCTAGTGAAATGGGGCAAATAAGAGGGCTTTGTCAACTTTGCTCCAAGCTGCTCTACTTGCATCTAGCCTAGGCAAATGGAATGTTTCCAGCTCACACACCATACGTCCAGGTTCTCCAAGTAGAAGGGTGTAAAATAGCCTACTAGTAGGGAAGGTCAAGTGTTTGTTTAGAGCAGTGGTTCTCAGGATCCCTAATGCCACAATGTATTGTCATTGTTACAAAGGGGTCACAACACACAGGTTGAGAACTGCTGGTTTAGAGTCATCTTCATCCTTCCCAAGCACCTGTGGTCAGTGGAGATGTCAATAATCCTGGGATCATCTGTCTTCAATCCCTCTATCATCTCTTTCCCTTTTTTCTTCTCCCTTTCCCTCCTCTTTTTTTTTCTTTTTTTTTTTAATTTTATTTATTTGGTTTTTTTTTTTTTTTTTTTTGAGAAAGAATGTCACTTTGTTGCCCTCAGTAGAGTGCTGTGGCATTACAGCTCACAGCAACCTCCATTTCTTGGCTTAAGCAATTCTCTTGCCTCAGCCTCCCAAGTAGCTGGGACTACAGGTGTCCACCACAACGCCTGGCTATTTTTTGGTTGCAGTTGTCATTGTTGTTTGGCAGGCCCAGGCTAGATTCAAACCTGCCAGCTCCGGTGTATGTGGCTGGTGCCCTTAGCTGCTGAGCTACAGGTGCTGAGCCCCCCTCTCCTTTTTCTTATTTCTCTCCTCTATCCCTTAGAAACATAACACATCATATTCTCTTTTGGTTATGCTCCTTCTCCTATGTTGCCTGTCACAGTGAATATCAATTTTCTGTCAAATTTGGAAGCTTAGCACCCCCCTATACCTCTTCCTTTCCCTCACTTTACTGTTTCTTCATCAATTCCCAACTCAACCTCATCTTTCTTCCACCCCTACCCCTGCCTCTGGCTTAGTCCACTGTGATCTCTTACTCCCCTAGTGCTTGCAGTCCAGCTCTGCCCTCAGTTACCTTCAGGTCTCTCTTAGGGTCTGTATCCCATTGCTGCAAGTCCACTTGGGAACTTGTCTGTGCTTCTGTCATCTCCTGTACTCACTCATTCTACAATTAAAATTGCCCCTGCCCTCTATATAAATGGTAAACTCTTTTTGTTGTTGTTGTTGTTGTTTTTGCCTGGGGCTGGGTTTGAACCCATCACCTCTGACATATGGGGCTGGCGCCCTACTCCTTTGAGCCACTGGCGCCACCTAAATGGTAAATTCTTAATTTTTCTCCTTCACTGTTGTATCCCCATTGTCTAGCATAGCTCTGACACAAGAAGATGCTCAATAAATATTTGAAAGAGGCTGGGCATGGTGGCTAATGCCTGTAATCCTAGCACTCTGGGAGGCCGAAGTGGGTGGATTGCCTGAGCTCACAGGTTGAAGACCAGCCTGAGCCAGAGCGAGACCTCATCTCTAAAAATAGCAGGGCATTGTGGCAGGTACCTATAGTCTCACCTGCTTGGGAAGCTGAGACAAGAGAATTACTTAAGCCCAAGAGTTCGAGGTTGCTGTGAGCTATGATGCCGTGGCACTCTACTAAGGGTGACAAAGTGAGACTCTGTCTCAAAAACAAACAAAAAAACAAATAAATATTTGATGGATAGATGAATTTGATATATAGAAGAAATTTAGAAATTTAAGCTTGTAATTTAGGAGTGATATTGAGGTTGTTAAGATAGTGTTTAACATTTTCTTTGCACAGATTCTGAGACATTAACATTTCCATGTTTCTTTATTTTTTTCAAGTTTATAGCACTGATAATTAGAATTGCTGCTTTTTTTCCTAATTAAAAGGCACTCTTCTGGTTGTTTTTCATTCTATAATCTGCATTCCATTGAAAGAAAATATGTGTTTCGAATTATCTTGATTCCCATTTGATTTTCAGAGCATCTCCTATGTTGCCAAGACCATAGCAGGCTTGGTTAAATCCACCATAGGACATGGACATCTGGGCGTTGAAGGAGAGTTGGCTCTGGTAGGAATTAGCCAGTTTGCTAGATTTGCTAGGTGAGAACAATTCTTAGCAGGGATGCCAGTGAAAAATCAGTGCTGGGAAAGCCAAAATGGAGAAGATTGAGCCAGAAACTGGGAAAGAGAAGGACCTATGCTCACAAGGCTTGCCAGAGGCACAGATTCAAACCTGTGTAGCAGAAATTGTGTGATACGACCAAAAGATCTCCCATGTGGACCAGGAACAGGCCATGCATGTTAATGCTGGATTATGCAAATGATAAGGAATTTTTTCAAGGCATTGGCCCAGGAATGTCTGCCTGGTTTTTATGAAGAGCCAATTTTTATGAAGGTCAGAGATTTTCAACAGGTCTGAAAAATTTATCCCATTTTATTAGATACCATGTTCAGATCTACATTTGTACTGATTATTTCTCATGATATACTTTAGATAGGATTTGAAGTGGCTTAAAATAAAAGCACAGATACACCAAGATCGACAACCAATAATGCAGGATAAAAGGCAAAAATCCAAGCAGAGAAGGGGAAAATTGATATTATATTAAAAAGTCTTGACTGAAGAAAGTGACATCATTAGAGCTAAATTTGGCCCTGAGCTTTTTAGCAGTCTTGACAAAGCATGGACTACATGGATTTTATAATTTTGAATCTTTATGAAATAGTTCTATCATCTTATATAACTTAGAGTATTTGTTAATTACTTTCTGTAAAGATCTTTCAAGAGGCACTGAGCAATTTAAGAAGTTATTCAGCTCTGAAGTATTCTTAATAATGTTTTATCTTTTTATTTATTTTTTATTTTTTAATTTTTTTTGAGACAGAGCCTCAAGCTGTCGCCCTGGATAGAGTGCTCTGGCATCACAGCTCACAGCAACCTCCAATTCTTGGGCTCAAGCGAGTCTCCTGCCTCCACCTCCAAAGTAGCTGGCGGGTGTTGTAGGCACCCACCACAACACCTGGCCATTTTTTGGTTGCAGCTGTCATTGTTGTTTGGTGGGCCTGGGCTGGATTCGAACCGCCGGCTCAGGTGTATGTGGCTGGTGCCTTAGCCTCTTGAGCCACAGGCGCCGAGCCATGTTTTATCTTTTTGATAAATAGTATTCTGAAAGCACAGGGTTAAAATCTCTTGCAATGGTTGTACTTTACTTCTGTAGGTATTTATTTTATATATTTGGAACATAAATTCAGGATTATGGCTTTTTGTATTATTTATTATGGCTTCTATTAATAGAGTGTCCTTACTTATTGCTCTAAATGCTTGTCTCTCAATGCTTTTTGCTATAAAATCAGCATTATTGAATGAACCCCTAAGTTGCCATCAACTGTTTTCCTAAATTAGCCATATTTTGAGACATTAGTATAACAAGTTCTTTGCTCTGTTTGAGTCTCTTCTTTTCCTCCCTTAATGTTTTTAGATTTTGCATTATCCTTTTGAATCTATTACTATCATTCTTCACTGCTGCATATTGCACATTTGTGAATGTTTTGTGGATTTTGAATCACATATTTTTCTAATGGGCTGTGACAATTAAACTGGGCACCAGGATTGTATGTACCATCATCATATAAAAGTTAGTTTAGAGCAAAGCTCTAAAATTTCTCCAATTTCTTCTTGGTTAACAGAGAGAACTAATTTTAGCTAAATTAAGCTAAAATTGAGCTATTTTTTGAAATAACACCATTTTCCAACCCTTCAAACATCTGGGTATTAGTATTTAAATTCCTAATCACTATCATTACTGGAGACTTTATGATGTTTTTAAAAGACCCTTTGAAATCTGAAGCTCTGCATCTTCTTTGTCAGTAAAATTGTGTGATAAAATAACTTTACTTGCAAATAATTGACATCATTTTGAAATATTTCATTGGAGTCTTTTTTTTTTTTTTTTGAGACAGAGTCTTGCTCTGTTGTCCAGCTTCCTCAATAGCTGAGACCATAGGTGTGTACCACCATGCCCGACAAGTTTTCTATTTTTTGTAGAGCCAGGGTCATGTTCTTGCTCAGGCTGGTCTCAAACTTCTGGCCTCAAGCAACCCTCCCACTTCAGCCTCCCAGAGTGCTGAGATTATAAGCATGAACCACGGTGCTACACCTCCTTGTGAGTCTTAAATGTACTTTTCAACTTTATTACTGCTTCACATTGAGAAAAGAAATGGCTTGGCGAAGCTGTTGAGATCTTGTATAATTTATTCCTGAATTATCTAGCACAAAGTCTCATTGAAATGTTGATAGTTATATTTTATATACTGCAACCAAGATGTGGAAATAACTTTAGCTCATAAAATGGATATTTCTAGATCTATACTTGGATCCACCAGAACATGTAAAACCAGACAAAAGCAGAAGTGATGGAAAGAGATAGTCATCCAAAGTAGCTGATGATAATATCTGGGCTTCTGGGGGAAGGCCATGGAGGAATGTTTTGTGAAGCTGAAGAAATAAGGTTAATAAAAATGTATTTGGACAGCACATTGGAATAAACTGGAAAGCTTTAAAAAAAATATTGATGCCCACCTCCAGGGATTCTGATCAAGTAGGGCTGAGATGTGGTCCTCACCTGGGGATTATTAAGAGCTCCCTAGATAATTTTATTGTGCAGCTATTTCCACCTCCATAGAATTGGCTGAAAGGGTTGACTTACAGAAGCCTCAGGCTTGGAAATCCTAATAGTTGACTTAAAAAAAACTATGGTAAAATATGCATGACATAAATTATATATTAATTGAGGGAAAACATATATAACATAAAATTTACCATTTTCCCCATTTTAAGTGTACATTCAGTGGCATCAAGTACATTCACAATGTTGTGAACTATCACAACTATGTATTGATAATTTCAGAACTTTTTGCCATCATTCTGAATATAAATTCCATACTCATGAAGTAGTTTTTCCCCAGTCGGCCATAATACCAACCTATAACTGCCATTTTCTGTCTATGAATTTACCTATTCTTAATGTGTCATATAAATGGAGTCATATAATATACGACCTTTCACGTCTGGCTTCTTTCACTTAGCATGTTGTCAAGGTTATTCCACATTGTAGCATATATCAGAATTTCCCTTCTTTTTATCACTGAAGAATATTGCCTTATGTGATTATAACACATTTTATTTATCCATTCATCTGTTGATAGATTTTTGAATTATTTCCACCTTTTGGCTATTGTGAACAATGCTGTTATGAACATTAGTGTATACGTGTCTGTTTGCTTCTCTGCTTTCAATTCTTTTGGCATGTAACCAGGAGTTGAATTGCTGGATCAGACAGTAATCTATGTTTAACTTTTTGAGGATCCATCAAACTATTTTCCATAGTGGCTTTACCATTTTACATTCTCACCAGCAATGCACGAGAATTCCAATTTCGAAACATCTTTCCTAACGCTTGTTATTTTCTGTTTTTTTTTAATTGCCATCCTGATTGTTTTTTACTGAGAAATTCTTATTACACGGAAATATATTATTTCATGAACAATATATTATTACATGAACAAAAACACTTCCATGGTGATACATAGATGGTTGATTCTCTGAATAATTAGGTGATGTTGCTGCAGTGATTTTTGCTTGGGGTCTGGCCCAGACACATCTGCAGAACTGCCATCCATGCACTTAGCAAGGAATGGGGGAAAGCAGAAAAGGAGGCAAACAAGAAGAGCAGTGCTGCCCCACTCTCATCAATGGATTCCAATCAGAGACCCTGAGAAGTTAAAGTCCCAAATGAATGGATTGCTCCCTTTGCCTAAGGTCACTCTCCTCCTCACCTGATACTGGGGATCTGAATTTTCTCAGGGCTGAGGTTGCATGAGAATTTCTTCAAGGTTGGAAAACTGCCTCATCAGAATAGAGCCCCTCGGCCCGTGGCACATGTGCGGGATAGTTGTTTGGGTTTTGTTCTCGAGGGTACTCACTTGAATTATTACTGCAAGTAAAGAGGAGAGTATTTTAAGGGCACAAGGGGAATTACATTCCTAACCATGCAAGAGAAAGCAAAATAACTGAGCTTTGGAGAAACAGGAGCCAGAGGTTGGTTGGTTCTGCATTCCGGGAGGCTCTGGAGATCTCTCTCAGGACTAAATGGTACTTTCCTTTGGTTTTCCATTATTAATGGATGCTAGGTACTCTTGACATGTCTGCTTTTACTGTTATGCAGGTATATTTTTTCCTTCTTTGATTACTGTCCTTCCTGTCCCTCAGTTTCTGCTTCAAATTCTGTTTACAAAAGGCTTATCAAGCTCTTTGAGCTGCCATTGCTAACTGCTTCATTCCTTTAGTCAAACTTCCTCGGAGATATCAGAAATACGATCAGTCCAGCTCAATTTTCCAGCCTGACAGTGCCCTTCTATCTGGTTCAATCAACTGTGTTCTATCTAGTCCCTTGGCCAGGGGTAGTGTAGAGGAGCAGTTGTACTTGCAGGGGCTGGGAGGTGGGGAGGGCAGACATAATTGATGTCTCTTGAATAGACTGTGACCCAGATGTTGGCCTCTCTGTATTCATCACTTGTACACTCAGGTTGATATGAACACATTTTTCCCTGGGAATGTACTGGTCAGTCATGAAGCCTGACTCTCTCACTTAGGCAATAGCTTTATAAAGGGAAGTATGCTTTATGAAGGAAAAGATCCAAATCTTTCCATGACAGGAAGTGGGGGGAATAAATCAGGATGCTTAGTTAAATATTTCAGATAAGCAATGAATAAATTTCAGATAAACACATCAACATTTGTGACATACACTGAAATAACTATTTATTGTTTATCTGAGATTCATATTTAACTGGGAATCCTGTTTTTTTTCAAAATCTGGCAACCCTAATGAGAGGAGATTCTTTTAAGAGAAAGTTGATCCTCAGGTGTGTTATAAAAAGGTCTGAGAAGTAGGGAATGGTAGGCAGCTGAAATATTCCAGCTACCTTCTGCAGGCAGAGAAATTTATTCCTTTTGCACTATGTATGTGTTTTTCTGTGTGTTACAATTTGGTTAGTGTTTAATTTCCAATCTTCACAACTGCCACAGCTCTGCAAAGACTGCTTCTAGGGCTGCTTCTCGCTTCTCTATCAAGTGGTGCACTCCAGTTGGGTAATCCAAGGGGTGTTTCACAGAGGAATTCTTTATGATGGTTCAGGCAGCATGCTAGACCTGAGGCAGAGAACAGGGCACAGATACCTCTTGTAGGTCTGAAGACTGTGTGGAAAGACCACTTCGCGGGGGGACTCGACAGCCCTGTACCAGCCATCCAGGTAGGGAACTGGAAAATATACACCTCACCTTTGGCACCCTTACCTCTCCAGGCTCCTGCCAGGCCTCTCCGGTAACCACATCCAAGCAGAACCCACACAGGCTGGCGGCCTCCCAGGGCACTTAGGTGCTGGAGGAGTACTGAGAGGGTGTGGAGAGGCAAGTGGGAGAATTGAGCTCAGATGTGGACTCTGTGCTACACCTATTAAGCACTTTGCATAGTCGCCTCACTTGACCCTCACAGCAGGAGTAAGAGGAAAGCACTTGACCCTCACAGCAGGAGTAGGAGGAAAGCACTCTCATTGTCCCCTTTTACAGACGTGGTTAAGGATTAGTGATACTGAGTAGAGCCCAAACTAGCCACTCACTCCCATGTCACTGGACAGTTACTTCCTGCTGACATCTTTTGATTATTCTTATTTTTTTTAAGTTTACATGGTGTTTGAAAATTTTCATGGTTCCCATGTGGTCAACTATTAACAATTATGTACTAGCTCCAAACCTAGTTTAGCAGCTTGTACATAAAATACGCTTACTCGGTGTTGGTTAATTTTCTGTTTGATTTCTGGCTTGGGGTGGCCACAGTAGCAGGAAGTCCAGGCTTAGGAGTTGGGTCAGCCAGTTGTTCCCTTGCAGAAAAGCAGATGGAAGAAAGTATCTAACAAATCATATAGTCTGTCTGGTACAAGGGAAGGTCCATCAAGTCAAAGCTCAAAGAATTCCCCAAAAAGTAATTTTATAGAATCCTAGACTTGGAAGGGGATTTAGACATCATCTACAACCTCTGTGGCATCAGTGATTCCTCTCCATATTTTGGTCCATCTCCTTGTACCCAGGTTTTGCCTATAAATAAACACACCAACAGAGTGGCTAAGAACTTTAGGAAGGGATCTAGACCTCCCTTGAGTGATTCTTTTCTCTACCTAAGAATGTGATTTTACTTCTGAACTATGCTAGGCCTTGGGTAATGTGAGATATATCAGCCTCCATTATCTCCTTGAAAATGCATAGTGCTTCCTGAAGGAAGTGCCAAGTTGTGTTGTTGAAATCAGTAGGTGGAAATGAAAAAGCCAGCCTGATTGCTTAGTTAGATTTCTGATATGTAAAAGGTAGGACAAGGGCAATGTGGGTTGGAAGTGTTTTTTTGTTTTATTTTTAATTATTTTTTATTGAGTCATAGTTGTGTACAATAATTCAGTCATGGAGTACAGTGTGTGGGCTTCACATACAATCGGAGATATTTTTATCAACCTGATTGATATAACATTCATGATATTTTCTCATTTACTATGTGAAAACAATTTTGATC
>CAUYRH010005431.1:0-20798 GCA_963574655.1 Perodicticus potto
TGTAATTGTGAGAATGTGAGTCTGTGGTGTCAATCTGGTCCTACCACGGAGCCACAGCATCCTTTAGGGAATAGCCAAAGTATAGTCCAAGTGACCGAGTTGGTGCACAATTGCCATGATAATGATCAAGTGAGTGGTTACCTGACCAAGACAAGGATACCCATTTTCACCACCGTTTTTCAACATATTCTAGTTAAAGCAATCAGACAAGAGAAAAAAACAGAGGGCATCCTCATTGGAAAGGAAGAAGTCAAATTATCCTAAATACTCCACACACACACACACACAAACCACTATTATAATTGATTTTTTAAAAGTTCAGTAACGTTACAGAACACTAAATCAACATACCTATAACATTTCTATGTGCTAACAGTAAACAACCTGAAAGAGAAAGCAAGAAACTAGTTCTGTGTGTGTGTTTATTTTACTTGCTGTTAATTATTTTAAATATTTAAAAAATTACATGATGGTCACTTTGATTAATGTTGCTTGTCCAAGAGACACTATTTATTACATGTGAAAATTTTTTTGATCCTCTGTAACTTCATAATGTTTTTTAAAACTTTTTAAAGAGCTCACAGTTTTTTTCCTAAGTTGAAAGGGAGAATATATGAAATAACTAAGGGGCTTGTGCTCTTTAACATTTTTAATCTATTAAGATAATGAGATGAAGGTTTTATAGATGGTAATTTAGAAACTTTGGGGAAGGTTTACCAAATAAAAAGTAAGCTAATGTGTTCGTTTATCAATTTGAAGAATATCAGAAAATACATACATTTCTGGGGGTAGATGTATAGATCTGCTATGAAAAGCAGGTTGACGTTATCTAGAAGTATTAAAGATATTCACCTGTGGCTCAGTCAATATGGCACTGGTCCCATATACCGAGGGTGTCGGTTTCAAACCCAGCCCTGGCTGAACTGCACCAAAAAAATAGCCGGGCAATGTGGCGGGCGCCTGTGGTCCCACCTACTTGGGAGGCCGAGGCAGGAGAATCGCCTAAGCCCAAGAGTTGGAGGTTGCTGTGAGCTGTGTGACGCCACGGCACTCTACCAAGGGCAATAAAGTGAGACTCTGTCTCTACAAAAAAAAAAAAAAAGATATCCATATTATTTTAATGTTCATTCTAACCACTTGGGGTTGTTAAAACTAAACTTCCAAATCAATAGATCTAGGATAAAAGCCGAAATCCTAAATTTCTGGTAATTTCTTAAGATGGTAACTACCATGCTGGTCTCCAGAGCAGTGGTTCTTAAAGTCTGTTTCTCATACCAGCATCATTAACCTTACCTGAGAACTTGGTTGAAATGTAAATTCGTTGGTCTCACTACCATTAAAGCAGAAACTCTAGAGATATTGTCTAGCAGTTTGTGTCTTAATGAGCCTTCCTGGTGATACTGATACAAGTCGAATATGTCAGGATATATGTATAGGAATGCTCATAACGGCACTGTTCATGAAAGGCCAAACCTGGATAAATTCCAAACATCTGTCAACAGTTGGTTAGCTAAATTATGATTATTTACACAATGAAATCTACACAGCAATGAAAAAAAGCAAGTGGCAGTTACCTATAACACTATAGATGAATCTTTTGAATATTGACTATATGAAACAGCATAAAAGAATATAAATATGATCCACCTATATGAAAGAAAGAGTTAACATTTTTAGAGGCCTGTGTCAGGGGTAAAACTGTGAAGAAAGACAAACGGTCAAGTATGAAGTCAGAATAAGGATCACTTCTGTTTTAAGATAGAGGGTGCATGGCCAGAGCCAGGAGCTCTGCCGCTGGACTGTGCACTTGGTAGAGAGGCTGCGGCTCAGACCTCCTGAGATGTCAGAAGGCAGATCTCACATTTTGGATCCTGGCTATATTATAATGAATGACACTTGAGAAGCCACTGCTTGAAGAGTTGAAGTTAACGGGAAATGTGCAACAGTGCATTTTTCTGGCATTGTCTCTCCTATGAAAGGATGCTGGTTAGGAGTAGTGTGGGACACTCCTGAAAGAGGAAAGCACAATGGGAGCCACGAAGGGACTTCATATTTTACATACAGACACCCAAGAGGAGGATCCAATGTATGTCCTAACAAGGTCAATTGCGGAAAAGACTTTCTTACTGCAGTTAAGAACCACTATGTGTCCTAACAAGGTCAATTGTGGAATAGACTTTCTTACTATAGTTAAGAACAACTATCTGTCCTAACAAGGTCAACTGTGGAAAAGACTTTCTTACTGCAGTTAAAAACCACTATCTGTCCTAACAAGGTCAATTGTGGAATAGACTTTCTTACTTGCAGTTAAGAACCACTATGTGTTAGAAGATCGACATGACTCAAGGAAGATGGAAAAGAGCAAACTGTTACAATTGAAAGTAAATCTGTGGAAACCGTTGGTTTTGACTTTTATAAATACAGCACGGTCAGCTGGGCAAGTTGCAAGACATTTCTCGGAAAAACTGTGCAGTAAGCTATGCTGGTGACAAAGGAGGAATTGACAAAGCATGTCCTAATATTGGAAAGGTACATTTGTCACAAAACCTGTTATCATCGTGGATGAAGTGATACATATTGCTGATGAGCTCTGATGCCTGAAGTTCTTAATCTCCATGAAAAGAAACTAACGTATCCCTCCAGTTCAGCTTCTCTAGTGGGAACGTTTTTAGCACTGAAGGTTTTAGCCCTCAGCTGAACAGGAATAACCTGGGCCAAAGTGCACCAGTGTACCTCTGGGTTTCCAGGTCTTGAGGAACCACACCTTGAGTCAACAATAGTGTCATTTCAGAAAGGCCAACTGATGTTCTACAGGCTATCAAGTTGTTAGACTTTTCTTCTAATCAACGGATGAAAATCAGCTATTTCTGATACCATAGCTTCCCAGATTAGTTATCAGAATTTCATCCATACAGTTTCCAGATTCTGGAATTGGATGCAAAACATCAAATGTTCTCATCCTTGAAGTACCTTGCAGTCAATGATAATTAGATATTACATTTATCAATGGGCTAGACAAGTTACAAAGCATGCTTTATCTCGCATAAGAAACACCCTGACTGAAAAAGACAAAGCAGCACAGACCACATGGTGACTCATTATCATGAAGATTAGTCAGCTGAAGCCCTGAACAGGCATGAACCTGAGCTTGATCACTGAAAAGCCCTTGAAATGAATGGAGGAAAACGCTGGTGCGCATCAGGATCCAGAAAAGGACAGACCAAAGGAAGAGTTTATTGCAGTCCACCCTAGATGTGCCTTAAAGATGGCTTATCTGAAGATGAGGAACTCAAAATGCAATAACCATTTTTCCTCAAAAAACAGCTGTCAACATTGAGGATAAAATGCCCTAATCAACTAGATCTGAAAAATGCTACAGAAACAGATGCCAGACTCCAAGACAATTCCAAAGATGAAGGAACTGCTGTCACATCTTCTCTGAGTTCCTCTGTCAGACTTTCTGTTATCCTACAAAAGTCTCAAAATGCCAGACAGAGAAATTGAACTGACCTATAGTCATTAGGAAAATGACCAATAGTCAGTACAGATTTATTCTATGGAAAATGGAGATTGTGTATTAGTGTGATAATAATGAGCAGCTAATACAATTTAGAGACTAGACTTTATCATATCTGGGGTTCACCAGCAATAATAAATGATTTCTAGACAATTCTATTGTCAAAAAAAAGAGGTTTTACAACTTGCCCTAACTACAACAAAGGATATTGCTTTTAGTTTGGATGAAATCACTTCTAGGTTTGGATATGTTATAAGATAGCAAAACTGAAGGCCTCGAATCTACTAAAAATACATAAAAAACAAAGTGAAGGGGTGTGCCGTTACGGTGGGAGTACTTGGGAGACTCAGAGGGATGATGTGTGTAATACTTAATGGCCTGAGTGGTGCTTATTGATATTTATATGAACAATTGTTTTATAATTATGCTTTATAATTAATTAAATATAATATACATTTTATGGCCTTTTAAAGGTTGCAAAATATGTAGAAGAATAATAAAGCACCAGAACCATTTTCTACCAGAACTATTTTGTAATGATGTTTTTCTTTATTTAAGCTGAAGAAACTAAAATGGCTAAATTTCTTTATGTTCCTTTACCTTTTGCTCAACTTTTTAGAATAGCAGAATTAACTTGTCATTAATTGCTAATGAAGAGCTATGGTTATTTCGTGGATAACCGACCACCGCAAAGCCTTGCTGCGTCTGTCTGGTGACAGGGATTGCTCTCTTCGTGCTGACATCGAACTGGATGGGACCAAAAGGAGAGAGATTGCAGCTGAATGAAATGAGGTAACGTTCTCAGAAGGTTTCCTTCAGACTTCGGAAGTATTGACTCATAGTTCACAGCCTCACTAAATAGCTTATATGCCGGAAACACACACACTGAGAGGGTTGCAGAGCCGTGGCCGCACCTCGAGCCACCAAGGAGCTTTATAAAACTGGTGATTTGATTAGTCTGGGTATGATTTGATTAGTCAAGGCATCGGAATGTAGAACATCTCCTCCAAGGGATTCTATCATGCAGCCAAAATTAAGAGGGGCAGATACAGGGACGATCCGGCCTACACAACTCCTCAGCCTTAGTCCTAACTTGTTTTTTTTTTTAGTCTTTGTCCCAACTCCTAGATTTTGAAGGACTTATATAGAGGAACAAACAGCCATATCTTCTGGGAAGGTTTGGAGGTTATTCTCCATTGTACTACACCACAATACCCTGGGGCTACTCACGGGGCCTTTCCTGAGCACTTCTCAGCTACTCACAGTGAATCACTCCTGGGCCTACTCTCTCATTTATAGGTTTCTGCTGAAATCACTCCCCAGAGATTTCAACTGTTCTCCCTCACAGCTCCTTATTTCTACATCCTCATCAGGACAAATAACCAAACAAAACTAGCAGAAACCAAGTAAAAACTACATGGTTAGATTTTAAGTCAAAGATACAGGAACCCTAATTGGCAGACATAATCACTTGGAGTGAGCAAAGCTCACCTGTGAAGATTTTTAAACATGCCCCCCGGTCTGTCTTCCTTCATACCTAATATCTATTGCTTCCAGTGCAGGTAATTCTGACAAACATATATAGTATTATCATCCATTGATAGGTTGGCCCCTAGACAGGTTTCGAGAGTTCCGTGGATTATCCTCTCCCACAAATGATGAGCGATCCGTATGCCTGTGTCTTTTGTTTGTACACAGAAAGAGTTCATGCAAACATTTCTGTGATGATTAAGTGGGCCTATAATCTATCTCCTGTTTAAGAACCATTTCAAGATACTGGAAATATAAACTCTCACCGGAAGATAATTCATTTTCTCATAAAAATATGTAACAGTTCTTATGTATATTGGAGATGTTAGCAGTAAGACTTTCTAATAAGACTTTTTAGCTAGATGAAACTTGAAATCTACTTTTTGAAACACTTACTTCAGTTCAGCCATTAAATACTATGAACCTTAGCCTCACACTCTCTTATGGTCCTGAGAAGACCAACATTTCACTCTTTGGGAAATGTTTAGTGCTATAAGAAAAACAACTTTTTTTTTTTTTTGAAAGTCACCTTTCTTGATGATTACTGCAATGTAACCATAATTCCTTCATTGTTTTATCAGAATCTCAAGTTTTTAAAATTATAAAACAGCGCTAGTAAATTAATCTAACTATAGTTATTCTCCCCACTCTCTCTCCCCTGCTATCTGGAGGTGGCCAGTATGAACAGTGTCATACGTATCAGGCAAGTACAAATACATAGTGTGTGTGTGAGTGTGTGTGTGTGTATGCATGTGTTATTTTTAAAACAAAAATGCAGCCACATAATTGGCTTTTCTCACTTGACAATATGTCTTGGATATTTTTCCAGGACACAACAGCTTTCAAAAGAGCATGCAGTGTTATTTTCTGAACCTACCAGAAAATCTCTTATAATGAGCTTGCTTTCTATAAAATGGAAATGGGATGTCTTTGAATATCAAAGTCAGCTGCTGTCATCAAAGCAGGCATTCTATTCTCTCCTGTCTCCTTCACCCGCACAAACCCCATGGTTCTTACCCCTCTGCTTTCTTTCTTCCCTTTTCCCCAGGAGAGGACAGAGCCGTGGCCTTCCTCAACCTGTGCAGGCCTTTCAGAAGACCTATGCAAGGCTCTAGGGCTGCTGCACACCTAGGTTTGCTTCTAATACAGAAATTTATTCTGCAACCTTTCTGTCAAGTGAGCTTGCACTGTGTGTTTTCCACTGTGAGCAAAGAAAAATAGATTTAGCATTGAAATGTACCAGCTGTGTCAAAATGTGTCAATATGTGATGGAGTAGATTTACACCTGAGCACCTTTGTTAGTTTTAATTCTCAGCCGTCCAGTGCTACATTCTTCTCACCCTCGGATCCATCCACCTGGGATCACCAAATCCCTTAGAAGTCAGGTCAAAACCTTGCTGAAAAAGATTTCTTTTAGGTAGGCGCTACCACACTCTCCTGCCCGCTTTGCTCAGTGAGTCTCGACTCCCAAAGCAGCCACTAAAAACACAATTACAAGTGAGCTGTTTTTTTCTCCCACTCCACAAATCCTTTCTCTTCTGACTTCTGCTTAATATCATGACTTGTTACCATGCAAACATTTAAGATTAGTTTTCTACCCCTTTGACACCTCCTCATTGAAAAGATTCTTCCTAGTTTGAGCCAGGATATCAGGAATGTGGAAAAGCCAGTGAAGTTTTAATTGGATTAAACTCTGTGTGTCCCTCCACCCCTCCAAGCTCCTTACTGGCAACTTTCTTGACAGCTTAACTAACAAGATAATGTGCGACCCACAGGAGCTGCGTTCAGCAGGGCCTCCCGCCTCACCTGGGGCCAACACACCTGGGCCGGCTGTGAGTGGCAACAGACCAACAGGTAACTGACAACAACCCCCCACTCTGATACTGTCACCAGCTCTCAGGCTTTGTGCACTTCTGAGATGAAATTCAAACCTGAAATTTTAGCTGCTCAAAGTGATTGGATTCAGCAGGCGCCTTCTGAGCCTGCAGTGGAAGTGCCAGAGGGGGGAGCAAAGCCACTTCCCTGGTCTTTAATTCCCTCGGCCAAGAAAAATCAAAATCTGTCCATTTGGCACATTTCAGAGGGAAAAAGGGCAATACAAATTTTCCTTAATAAAATAATGCCAGCTATTAAAGAGCAGTCTTGCCGAAGTCATTTGACGCCCTTCTCCCACAGGGCTGGCGGGCTCCGGGCCAAGGTGTGGGGAAGTGCAATTGGAGACATTAGTTACACCACCTTAGGTACGGTAGCAAAATAATATTTGATAAATGAAAATAAATCCAGGCAGACACAATTTCCAAATAGTTTTTAACAGTACCTGTCACTGCCAGATTCTCTTCTTAAGCGTAACCCTTGGTGAGTGAATCCATTTCACCGCTTCTTCTGGGCAGAAAATTTCAGTGTGCCCTAAAAGAATTCAGTGTTTCCAGAGGGAAAGTGACAAGCACATTTTCATGAAAATTGGAGACTCTGCCAAAGCTCCCTGCAGAAAGTTCTTGCCTGAAAGTGGAGTAGTTGGAGTCCTTCGCTTTCATTTCAAAAGCACTGGGAAGAAGGGTGACCTTCCTCAAACACTCACCCTAACAAACAGAAGTATTGGTATCTCAAATGTCTTTCACAGGAAGATGCCCATTTCATGCTGTTAGTAGAGCTAAACTTTAAATGTCAGTGCCCCTAAGAAGGATCATTCTGCTTCAAAATCCCCACTGAGGTGTAAAGGGGGCATCTGCTTGACTGTGTCCTAAGTATACATTTTGATCCTGAGTAGTGTAAAGAGATGAACAATATGAGGGAAGCTATAACCGAGACATCTAAAGATAAATTTCTGGGCTTGACTGTGTTGTTCAGTTACAAGAAAAGCCCTGATAATTTGGGGAAGGTTGAACCAGGAGTTCTAGTAACAAAAAGGTAAAGTGGGGAAAGAAAACAAAGATACTGTATAAGAATACTGACAAGGGGAGGTCTAAAATGACACAGAATTGGGAATAATATAATCTTTTGACTTTTGTATACTTTAGGTTCCCTATACTCAACAATGAAGAAACTGTTATATAATGGGCTAGGAGGAATGATTGTATTAGAGAGTCGGGAGTGCCATAGTATTACTAGATGGTGTCACTTGACCCGAGTTCCCATCCTACTTTAGTACTTATGACCTACGGTCCCTTAAATAGAGTAAGTCCCGACTCTGTTACTGGCACTATATTACGACCACACAAATATACTATCTAGGTCACAAATAATCACACAAATAATCTATCTAGAGATTTCAAATGTCTTCATAATACATACATTTATTGTGAGGACTAAATGTAATAATGTAAAAAAGCAGTAACAATGTCTCTCTCTCTTTTCTTCCTTTTCTCCTTCTCCTTCTTGTAAATTACATACCATTCCACTCTATTCCTCGGCTATAATATGGGGATAGTAATAGTACCCACTTTATAGGGTTGTTGTGAAGATAAATGAAGTAATCCATTTTAATTGTGTCGGAATGTGCATGGCATGTAGTAACAAAACTCCTTAAACAATCTTTATTAAGAGTTGACATTGTAGCTATTTGATTATGTCTATACACATTGTGTTCTGGGAGGGACTGGCCTTGAGAACCTAGATTTTTCTCTATATCCATTTTTAACCTTGTCTTTAAGCTTAGGAACTTGGTCTTAAGATTACCTTTAACAACAGAGCATAGTGTGAAAATTAGCCATGAATGAGAAGCTTCCCATCCCATTAAGGTGCTAGTGACATAGGTTGTCCTGGCACAAGAGTCAGGCAGAAGTACTGGTGACCTTTTCCTATTGAAAAGATGCTCCAGCCTCTAAGTTTCTGCTCTGGCCACTCACTATTTTAAGAAAACGGATCTAGATAACTCTGCCTTAGACTGCTGGAAGATTCTATTGCCAACTTCTACAATTCTGGAAAAAGAATTCCACCAAGAAATAAAAAACAAATGAAAATAACCCCTCTTCTCTGAAAAATAAACCTAAAACAGAATTTATTTCACCCTGGCCCTAAAGTCTAGAAAGCCAGGCTCTCATGGAAGGCAATAAGTCACTATTATTTTACCTTACAAATCTTTTAGTTATAACAAAATGTTAAAGGGGTGGGAAACCTACAGCCCTGAAGACACATGTGGCCCCTCAGATCCTCAAGTGGGACCCTTCAGTATAATCTAAACTTCACAGAATAAATCCCTTTATTAGAAGGATTTGTTTGTAACATTTGGATTCAGTCAAAAGGCTGTACTCAAGGATCCAGAAGGCCACAGGTTCCCTACCCCTTTCTAAAATTATAAGCAAACTTTACTGAGTATATACATTCAGTTTTGTAATAGTTTATAACTTTTATCTGGTGTTCAGATAGGTGTGAGACCTCAAAAGGGTTAAGAACTTCAGATTAGACTTATGTTTATAAAAAAGGACTGTTATCTTTATGTTGCCCAAGAAAGTTCCAAGGTACTGTATAATACTTGGCATCCCAGCAAGAGTGATGTTGATCTTCACTTTCTTGAAAGCCAACAGGACCTGTGGGAGTGGGAAGTGGCCCAGATTCTGGGCCTTTGGCCTCCACTGAAGAGTTCAATTGGCTTTTCTTGTATTGATTGAGCATAGGACCTACTCTGCTCTGTCCTAGACTCCAGAAAAATCATACGAGTGGCCATAATTTTAGCCTAAAGATGATCTGGCTTCTCAGAATCACTTCCACTTCTATCAGACTCCTGTGAAATTAGTTGCTGAAGAGTTTAAAGTTTTGTGTTTCTCCCCAGGCATTGGTCCCAAGGAGGATGGAGTTAGACGGTGGAAGGCTCATAATAACCCACTGCCACCCTGGAAACAGTGAGGGGGAAGGGTCTATTTTATATAAAGGGTCTTATGTTGAATGCAGCATGAAAAATCTTCTTTAAAATGAATATCGATCATTAGTAAATGTTTTCTTGATGTTGTTAAACACTTTTGTAGGCTCTTTATAGACATTTTTCCCTTCAATCCCTGTAGCAACCCTATATAATTGGTATAATTATCAGATTTCAGGTAAGTGAATCAGGGCTCATAGTGGTTAAGCAAGGTAGGAGAGCAGAGATGCGTGCCACAGTCTATACTGTTTCAAAATTAACCACTGTCCTGTGGTAACAAGTTATTTCTATCAGATTGTAAAGTATCCTGCAGTTTTGCTTATCTTCAGAGTATTTTGAAAAAAGTACCACTGTTTGGTTTGAGAGGATCATCCCTAAACACTAGCTGCCTGCGTGTTCCTGTGACTGAAGAGACGAGTCCTTCCTCTGTGTCTCTAAACTGTGAGTTACCGACCCAGATACCGGAAGGCGGGAGATGTGCGTGAGTGCAGCTTCTCATGCGTGTTGTGAAACACTGCATGTTATGTCCCTTGTGTCCCTTAGGATGGATCATAGTTTAACAATTAACAGAATACATGAAAGACTGTATCTTAAATAAGAAAGGACTTTGATTTCCACACTCAACAAGGCTATAGGTGGGCAATCCACGGCTGCTGGGGTGGCTCAAATGTGACATCAAGGGCCAACCTCCTTCTGTCTTCCTGAGTCGCCATTCATAGCCTATTCTGTCATCATGTCCATAAAATAGTGGCTGCACCTCTGGCCATTGTGTTCATGTTCCAAGAAGGAAGGGAAAAGAGTAAATACAGAAGGAGTGTGCCAGCCAGGCCTGTCCCCGTGCCAGTCACATGACCACTCCTAGCCATAAGGGGGACCAGGGAGGGGAGGATTGGTCCTGAGCACATTGACACTGCAAACATAAGTGAAGCTGTTAGTGAAGAAAGGGAGGGTAGCTCCAGGGCAGATGACTATAGGAGCAGCCACACTTTACAAAGGGAATCAGCCTCCAGGCAAGTCAGCTGAAGCTCCCATTTCTCCATCTATAAGTCTGCGTTGTCACCTTAGCGACATCACTCCATGCCCCAGGCCCTGGGGATAGCCTGTGCATTATACAGCCCCAGGCCTCTGTTGTGTGCTGTCTCAGGTACAAAGGACTGGACTTAGTAGGAAACAACTGAGAGAGCATGGGCTCACTTTCGGAAGACCGAGTTTGAATCCCACATTCACCCTTTACTATCAGTGTGACCCTAGTCAAGCCACATGTGAAGACAAGGTTCTTCACGTGTAAAGTGAGGATGATAACACTAACTAAGCTGTGAGGTTTAAATGAGATGATGTGGATAAAAATGCCGTATGGAAAGTTGAATATAAACATTAACTAAGAGCAGCATGATTTTCAATTGAGGAACCCTCAGTTTGTTTTGTTATGGAAGTTGCTGTTGAAGTTTAAGCCTTTGCTCTGCACAAAGCATCATGCTATGCACTGATGCTCTAGAAAGAAATGGCCAGAGTCCCAGGGAGCATCTGCCGGGGCGCTCATCTCGCAATGCTGGCCTGCCTTTCAGATATGCCTTTCCCCATCTCTTCTCTAGAACAATTCTTCTGCGGGGCTCAGCACTCAGCTCGGAGGCATTTTCTTCACGGGCATCTCCAAGTCCTCTGAAGCTATTCTACTCTGTCAGCTTCCATGATGCTGCATTTTCCTGGTTCTTCTCCATTGTCCTTCTCTTTTATCGTTTTTCTGCCTGGAACGTAGAAATTCCCGAGTGTGGGCTGTGCCTCGGCCATAACTCTTGTTAACGGCTGAGCCCCACAGGTGAATCTCAGCCACCTCCGTGGTTGGTTTCCTGTACTTCAGTGTGCTGATGATTCTCTAATCTGTGTTTGTGGTTCACACTTGTGTCTCAGACATCAAACCCATGTATCCGCTGACTTGCCAGATATGTCCCCAAGGGACCCCAAACGACTGCAAGTGCAAAATTTCAAAACTCAACTCTTCCTCATCCTGTGGACTTTGGTCCCACTTCTGCATTTTTCTAATTGGGGTAGTCTTACCATCTACCCAGTTAGCTGAGCTGGAATACTGTGAGTCAATTCCTTTCTGTCCCTCTGTTTCCTATTCCACATTCAATCATTTATGAAGATTTTCCTTCGTTAGCACTTTTTTCTCTTTTTTGTTGTGATCACTGCTATTGATTTGTGTTGACTGCCTTCTGTGTGTAATGTCTTAATAGCTCCTCTTTTACCTCTTGTGCCACCCACAGATCACAGCCGCTGGAGTAGGCTGTCCTAACTGAAATGAGATTGACCAAGTCTCTCCTTCACTTCAAAGCTTTCCACAGTTCCCATGGTGTCCCCCATGGAACATTTCCACTACTCAGATACTAAAACTCAGGACATTCATGAGTGACCTGGGACTCATCTGATGGGAGGTTCTCTGTGTTAACCTGTGAGCACACAAGAGTAAATGTCATAGTGTCTCCCACAGTTCCATGTGGCCCACATTCCTCAGTCTGGGGCCCATTCTGTGGGCTGCAGTCTTTTCTCCGTGCATACTTTTGTTGCATGGTTTAGATTGATTGTTTTCACCTTCGCAGTTAAAGTAGCTGGCAAGAAATTTAACAGTTAAATACTTTTGACTTAAATCTTCATTTGTGAAGATTAAGTCTGTTTAGCCCTTATTGTTTGTCTGTAAACCCTGCATAACATTTCAGAGTAGAGCCAAGGAAGGACGTGACAATTAGAAAATTGATCTGAATTCCCAAGCAGTTACTTGGTCTACATCTAGATTTTTTTTTCCACTCTGATGTAGCAAAGCCTGAGCAATCAGAATTAGTCACTCCCTGAGACTGTGTGTAGGAAAAGCATGTCCTTTGATGTTAACCTTCCTAAAAGACTCAGATACCCTAACTACATGTATGGTGACATCAGCCCTTTGTGTTTGTGTGAATGGACTAGATTAAGGAGATTAAGAAAGGAGTAGGTCAGAGGTAAATGTGGTTGAGAGGCAGTGGAGGGGGGTGGGGTGGACAGCAAATCTCTCCCATCCTGAGTAAACAGGCTGCACTCATGTCATTACATGTACTGGAAAGCAGAGTAGCAGGTAGATTTTCGAATCACGACCTCTGCTCAGGGCTTTGAGTTCAATTTTTAGCTCTGGCTCTAGCAAGTGAAGGACAAGGCTCATGTCTGCATGGAGCTATTGTTTGCTCTTCAATAAAAGATGAAGAACCATTAGGTGCTGTCACAAGTTGACACAGGCTACTGAAATGTCTTTGCAGATAGTGAAGGAAAAGGATGTTCCTACCTAAATTTAATGATTAAGTGCACGACTATTGAACCACCCCTTTCTGGGACTCACATGCTAATGAATAGTCCCAGCATTCATTTCGGGTTTTTAGATACCTAAAGCAAAAGAATATGCACTCTATAGTGTATGTAAGAATGCTGTAAGAATACAACAGAGCTGGCGGGTTTGAACCCAGCCCGGACCTGCTAAACAACAATAACAACTACAACAATAACAACAACAATAGCAGGCCTTGTGGGGAACACCTATGGTCCCAGCTACTTAGGAGGCTGAGGCAAGAGAATTGCTTAAGCCCAGGAGTTTGAGGTTGCTGTGAGCTGTGACTCCACAGCACTCTACCAAGGGAAACATAGTGAGAGTGTCTCAAAAAAAAAAAAAAGGCAGTGTTAAATATTGTGTTTTCTAATTATTTAAGAAGTTATCAAAATGTACAGCTATCCCTTTCCTCACTAGAAGTGCTCCTGTCTAGTTGTCAGCTCATTACTCAAGCCAATGATGACCTGTCAAAAAATGCAAATCTATCTGTAGCAGTTTCTGGTTTGAAACCCGTAAATATCTGTATGGTTAAGTTCAAACCCTGAAGCACAAAACCCTTCACCCTCTGGGTTCTGAGTACATCTTTACACATTTACTTCCCCGCTCCCCAGTTTTGTCATCTTCAGCATACATGAGAAATATACACACATGGATGAGGGCACACACACACAAACACATGTGCATGGCCACACATCTCACACATAGCTGTGTGCACACATACAGCAAACACACCTATATAGGGACACGGATATACAAGTGGAAAACATATATACACAAGCGGATATATAAGATATCTAGGTACATCTGAAAGGATTTCAAAGAAGTGTGCATACACAGGAATGCACACGGTGTACACAGACACACGTTAAAACACAATTGTATGCACAGACATTCAAACACATGGGCACATATTGACACACAGGCATACATATAAGACTACACATAAGTTTATATGTGCATAAACACTCATGCAGCCTCATAGAAGGACACGCATGGGGACACGCACGCATACACACGTGCAGATGTGGAAAGCATCCAAAGACACCCATTCCACACTGCATTTCATGCAGATTAATGCTTGTCCCTTCCTTGATCTCACTCCCGGCTAGGCAATATAGCCTTTTATTTAGTTCATGAACTAATTGGCCTTACTGTTCTTCCTGAGAGCACATTAATGCTACTCTCATTTTAGCTGATTGCTAAAGCATCTAGCTCTTTCCCTCATCAGGCACCTGGAGGTCTACAGCACAGACATATTTCAGGGAGCATCACTGGAACTCATCGTTGTTAAGAAATAGGCGTTTCAGGGCGGCACCTGTGGCTCAAAGGAGTAGGGCACCGGCCCCATATGCTGGAGGTGGCAAGTTCAAACCCAGCCCTGGCCAAAAAATGCAAAAAAAAAAAGAAAACAGAAATAGGCCTTTCAGAGTATCACACATTCATTTTCAGCCTATACATTGTTTTAGACCATGTATGTCCAAAAGAAATTTAACGAGACTTACAGATGGATAATTCATATGTAATTTAAAATTTTCTAGGAAACACATTGAGAGAAAAAAGGAAACAGGTGAACTAAATTTTAATAATATATTTTATTTAATTAATAACAAATATTTTAATAGGCTATCATTATAAAATTATTGCCATAGTTTACATTACTTGTGTATGTGTATGCTGGTCTTGAAATTTAGTTTGTGTTTTACACTTAGGATATCACAATTCGGACCGATCACATCGCTTGACACAAATAAATGCACAGACACTCCTACACATGGGTACAGACTGACACACAGGCATACGTATAAGAATCATTCAGCTCATGTGGCGAGTTACCTACTGTATGGTGCAGTGTAGATTTTGCAAAGTCTTTTGTGGGCCAAATTGAATCAATAAAGGACAATATTGAATAAATATGTGGTTCGTCTCTGGAAGATCTTTGTATGGCACTTAAAACAGACCTTTCATAAGCAACCTAACATCATGATTCATCTGTTTTGCTCTTTTTATTTTCCTCTGCCAAATTTTTAAGTTATTTTTCATATATTTTGTTTTGCTATATTAAATGCATTTTTTACAAGTCATTTAAGTCCTTTTTGGTTTATTGCCTGGTTTTATTTTATTGTCTGGTCTGTACATCATAAGCAAGTTAAAAGAAAGGAAAGTAAAAGAAGATATTCATGCTCTTCTGTCTCTCCATTATTCTTCGTGTTCACCTCTTGGAGAAGCCATTTCTGGACCCTTTTTCTCCTTCACCAAGGCAAGCAGCTTCCTGCTCTATGCACTCAACGGAGAGACGTACCTTATAACCCATTCTGCTGTAATAGCCATATGTGTTGCAATCACTGTGCTATGAAAAATCAAGCAACAAAAACCAAAGGACTTTTGGGAGAAATGAGACAAGGGATACAATATTTTGAAATGCCCGAGTTGGATGCTTGAGAGTCACTTATCGAAACAGAATGAAAACAGCAGCAGAGTTTTACACATACAAAATGGTTAAGTAATACATGAATACTATAATAAGCTTGGCACTTGCCCTTGAAAAAGAGTAGAAAACTTGCTTGTGGAAGTGGGCATCTGAAGAGCTCAGCTCCAGATTTATGGTGGAATAAGGGTTATCTTACATCAATGGATGGCACGGCTCCCAACCCACTAGGCGCGCTGGGGGAGCTGATGCGTGTTCCTAGCTGTGTGCCTGTGTTGTTTTTATGTATCCCTTGTGCATTCTTATGCTGCTCAGATGCAGTTTCTGTGTTTACCTAGTGTCCCTTACAGATGCAAAATTCATGTTCTACTTGCATTGTTCCCTAACTTAACAATCCTTAGGACAAATCTGTGTTTTTAAATACAAGCATTATAACATAACTGATGGCAGTTGTTTTTGTCATGACCATATTTTGCATCTATTTATTTTGGGCAGGTTTTACAGGGGTCCTTCTTTTTCTGGTCTAGACTGTGAATTCTTTGAAGGTAAGAATCACATCTTATCTTTAAATCCTCTTTCTAGCATCTGTCCCTGACACACAAGAAGGGCTCTGTGTATCATTCAAACTTTATTAATCTGTGTTATATTTAACTGCCTCATATTACATTTTGAATTCCTTGGAGGCAAATACCATGCAGCTATGCACATCTTCTTGCCATTTTTTTGTTTGAAACTTAGTAAGTTCAGCACCAAGTGCAGAGCAGACACGTGCACAATGGTGCACTCTGCTGCCTGTGCTCGTCCATCTACCACCTCCTCTTACCCAACCTCCAGGAGACTCACCCAGGCTAAGAAAATGTCAGTGACTTAGTCAATGGATTCAGTGTCTTAGCAGAGCAGACTAAGGGGAGCCAAGGCAGGCAAAGGAAACAATGGTCTGTGTTGTTTTTCCAAGTCTTTTCTCCGATCCCTCCCCCAGCATGGAAAACCTTCCAGACTGCTCCACATCAAGAGAAACCTCACTAGTACTGTACAAATGCTTTTGTACAGGACCAAGGTAATAAAACCAGTCCAAACCAGTGTGCTTTTCCCTTTGGTTAAGCTGAAATAATTCTTTACCCTGGGCAAATGGAAATTTGAGTAAAGCATTAGAATATCCATTCTATACACTGAAAACACTCTGTGGGGTCTTATGTTCTTTCAAAACATATACATTGAGTTAATAAAACAGTAAGAGAAATGGAGAAAACAGCAGAATCCAGAAAAAATTGTTTTATAAAATAATGATAAAGTGTTTGTCAGTTTTAAATTTGTGGTTGTGGAATCTTCCAAAGAATATGAATATCCATGTCTGTGTCATTGCCCTCTACTTGATAAACTGGATAAGGTTTCATAAGTCGTCCATACATTATGATAACACAGTAGAACCTCTAGAGTTGACCACCTACCTACATTGACCACCTCCTTAAGTTGACCTAATTTTCATAGACCGGACATGCACCACATGTACATATCAGTACAGTAGGCATAGTTTCTTATGTGGATCAGTTTGTTATAGTCCTTTCAGTGGTCAACCTATAGAGGTTCTACTGTATATTAAAGAATAGCTCATACTTGGCTAGCAGTTCATCTTTTTATTTTTTGAAGTGTTTTTACATTTAACATTAAAATTTACTCTTTTAATAATACTTAAAATAACTCAGCTGTATTTATTTCCATTTTACAGATAAAAATTTAAGGCAGAGGTAAGTTTATTCACTCAATATATGTACTTTCAAGAAGCTGTATGTAAAGAACTATGCTGGGCAATTTATAAAAGTGAATAAGGTGATATCTACTCTCTGGGAACTTACAGCATATTATAGATAAGATATATACACAAATAGCTATCACGAAAATAAAATTGAGGTATAAGAATAAATAAAACTGGGCGGCGCCTGTGGCTCAACAGAGAAAGGCACCAACCCCGTATGCTAGAGGTGATGGGTTCAAACCCAGTCCTGGCCAAAAACTGCAAAAAAAAAAAAAAAAAAAAAAAAAAGAATAAATAAAACCAAGATTTGTGGATTGCACCAGAAACACTATTTTAAATTGTACCCAAACTTTATTTCCACCCTGCATGTTATTTTATCCTCAAGACAACTGTTTTGTTATTTATCACGTGCCTTGTTTCACAAATAGCAAAATTGGGCTTGGGTGCTTGTGAGTCACTTGTCATATTCCCGCAGAGAAAAATTCTGTGGGAAATGAGATGATAAAGAATCTGCCACTAACACAACTCAAGGAAGACTTCGTAAAGGTGGTGGTGTTTGAGCTAGGGCTTAAAAGATGGGCATAATGAGGCGAATGTCAGAGCAAAGCTCTGCTCGTGAGATCAGCAAATGTCAGACTCACTTATGAGATCAGAGGTCCTGCAGACAGAGTGGGAAGCTTAGGCTACAAGAAAGGAATTATGCTTACTACAGAAGATGTATCCCAAGAAGGTCTCAGGAACCAGCAGTAAAGCCAGGGCTGGTCCAGATGTTCTCCCCTGCAGTGAGGACAGGGCCCTTGAGCAAGCACCTGGACTTGGGCCCCTGTGCTGGCAGGAGGCGGTGGTACTGGCCTGTTTGTGAAGTTATGAGGCCTGGTTGCTGTTGTTTATGAATATGGTCACAGGTCAGTGAGAGGCTGGCGTGTGACACGTGAGCAAGCTATGGTGGCCTATGCTCCTGAGAGTCAGTAAGGAGTGCCACATAACAAGCAAAAGTCTGAAAATCACTCACTTTCACATTAGGGGTTGATGAACTGTGACACCTCCTCTCTCCTTTAACAGTCTGGACCAACAGCCACATGTCAAAAAATAAAATAAAATCAAAGACACTGTAGTGAAAGAAACAGAGCTCTCTTTGTCCTTTAAACATGATGATAAACCTCATTTAGTAATGTACATGATTTTTGCTATAGTTTTCCTTTTATGCTCCACAATGCTGAGCGACCTCCAAAGTAAACCTTTACCACCTTTCATGCCCTCTGTTTCTGATGGCCTCAGAAAATCTTGGGGACAGAATCAATGACAGGGACCACAGAGAGTTCGTAGAGCTTCCAAGGCCAGGGCCCTGCTGCCAGAGACTAAGGGGCCTAGAGTAGGGGACTAGAAAAGAAAAAGAAGGAGCAGAAATCTAGGTCAAGTTACCTGATTGGGTCTAACGCTTTGAAAAAGAAAAGAAACACTGGTTCGGAAATGTGTTTTTTCCGAACCATTTCTGTTGTGACTCCTTTGAGCCACTGAAAAAGAAATATAGGAGAAAGAGAAACCAAGAAATGGGGGTGGGAGGGAAGACGTGAACATGGACGAACACACAGGAAAAACAAATGAACTTTGGGTAATCATGACATCACTATGACTTTTCTGAAAGGACCACTCCGTTGACCCAATCTTGACTCAAACAACAGTCTGAACTAAGATAGTACTTCCAGTTCTCCATTCCATGCAGGTTTACTGAACACCTATTGCACCTTCCCATTTATATAGTCATTAAGAATCAATTAGGGACCTACCAGGTCCCAGGAATGGTGCTAGGAATGAGGAATGCAAAGGTAAGTAAAGGACATCTCTTCTCCTACCCAACCCAGAACCTTTGCCCAGAGGTGTGCCGCACCTGTGGGGTGAGTCATAAGTGTTGGATTCACTTGCACTGCTAGTGCCTCACCTTCAGGGAGTCTGAGACCTGGGAACACCAGTTTCACCACTTTCTTGGCGTTCCTGAGACAACACACAACCACAAATAACATGATTTTTGTGTTTCTTTGTCCTCCTTGTTAGGATCTGTCTCCAAGCAGAGTGGTCTAAGCACTTGCCTTACTGGCTGAGCTATCAACTTTTCTCACCTGAAACTCACCCTTCTGGTATCAACACCATTATAATAGCCATTAGTGGAGAATGCTGCTAAAAGCCAAGTTTCTTTTTCAACTACTGAAATGTGAAACTTCCTCTCTCTATCCCACCAAGGTGAGGACTGAGTGAGCTGCGGACATTGAGGTGAGAGGCAGGTAACACGTGCATTGGAGCTTTATGAAATCAGGAAAACAAAACTGAAGTGGGTGAGGCTGTGTTTATCCTTTAAAGCAGAAAAATAAATGAATTCGAGTAACAGTCCTTTCCTTTTGGTGTTTCTTTGGCAGCAGTTTTGCCTTGTTTTCATGGAAGTGCCTCTCATCCCTCACGTTGGCTTTTTTTCTTGCAAGATGTGTGAGAATTGTAAGTTTCCAGGGAGTTTCCATGGGGCATTATTTTATACTTTGAGCAATTTTTCAAAAAAGTATGTATGAGAGGGAGTTTGAAAATGGTACAGAGCTAAAGCCAATGTGTCCACAGTTTTCTTTTCCTTTTAAAAATCCACTGAAAGTTTCCAGAACTTTTCAGATCACCAAAATCTATAACCAAGATCTATTCAATTAGCACGTCTCATATTTTGGATTTCAAAACATCATTTAAAAGAAAAAAATATCAAAACAATATCTGAGGAACTGATATCAGGCACCAAGGTGAAGTTTACTTTTCTAGAAAAACAAGTTTAAAAAATGGCAATAGCTACCATCAACTAACACTCTTATTTCCTAAATGATGTTTAGCATCACAAAAGGAAAAGGAAAACAACTTCAAAAAATGGACAATTTCTTCAATGTGATCAATTTAGATTTTTTTAAAATAATTGTATTAAATCATAATTGCGTACATTGGTGCAATCATAGGGCAGAATGTGATTCATATACAATCAGAAACATTTTGATCGTACTGTGAGAGATAGCCCTCATAGCATTTTCTTAATCACTATATAAAGACATTGATACTCTACATTTAATAAGTTTCGCCAGTACCCTACTAAGATGCACCGTAGGTGTGATCCCACTAATTGCCCTCCCTCCATCCATCCTCCCTCCTCCCCTCCCCTCCCTTTCCCTTTTCCCTGTATTCTTGTGCTATAATTGGGTTTTAGCCTTCATATGAAAGCTATAAATTAGCTTCATAGTATTTGAACACAGGTTAACAAATATAAATGGATATATAAAGTTGTTTGACTTCAAAAATCTCAAATTTCCTATCTCAGCTCTCCCTGATCAAAATGAAATGCCTAAAAGAGTG